>PVJS01002527.1:55319-83745 GCA_004027185.1 Glis glis
GAAAAAAAAAAAAAAAAAAAAAATGTCTTTCCTCACAGGGAAATGATGTTCTGTGGAGGTTCCTTTATCCACAAACATGTCAATAATATTTGGGCACTCAGGAAACTTGAGAAATCATTGCTGGGTGGGATTATGGACCCAGGGGACACACTGAGCTGGAATTGACCCAGGTATCTGTTTCCTGGCCCCGTAAATCTCGGGTCTAGCAGAGGGAAGTGTGATGACATTAGGTCTCTGAAGATCATTCAAACCATGTGTTCCTTGAAATGTCAAGAGGTTTCCTTTCCTTGGGACAGGTGCTTCTAAATCAATGTGACCCATCAGGGCCATCCCAAGTTGAGGTGAGAGGGTGGAACCTATCTGCCCCCAATTTGATCAGTCATTGGATATGAGCTGATGTGAGCTTATGTCTGAGTCTGTCTGCCAGGATTCCCAGCAGCCATAGTAATTAGTTCTTTGTTCCTGAAGGAAGATTTGGGGGTGCATCATGGTGCCTACCACAGGAATGTTGTTGGAACTAGTATCTGTAAGGGACTAGGGAAGTGTGGTTGGGCAGAAGGAGAAGCCGAACATGGTACAGTTGTGACAGAGACCTTAGTCCTGTGGGGAGCTCTGGAAATGGCATGTTCTTTCAAGGATGTCCTGAACTGACCATCTCTGTACACTCGCTTCAACCAGCATTGGTTGCAGGCTGCTGTTGGGGAAGGTGCGACCTTGGACCAAGGACAATGTTTGAGAGGGAATCACTGTGAACTGCCAACCTGCAACCCTCCCAGCAGTTAGGGGGTGAATGCCTCAGTCCTGAAGGACCTATTTGGAGGGTGGGCTAGGGTCTCCACAACAATAGTCATTAGCATATAGATGATAACTCAAGCTGTGGATATGGATGAGCTAACTAGGGAGTAAATGCAGAAAGTAAAATAAATAAATAAATAAAACAAGCCAGTTGTGGTGGTGCACACCTATAATTCCAGCACTTGGGAGGCTGAGACAGAAAGATCGCAGGTTAAAGGATAGCCTCAACAACTTAACGAGGCCCTCAGCAACTTAGTGAGACCCTGTTTCAAAATTAAAAAATAAAATAGGACTGGGGGTGTAGCTCAGAGGTAGAATGCCCTGGTTTCCATCCCAGTACAATAAGAAGGAAGAGGAGGAGGAGGAGGAGGAGGAGCAGAAGGAGGAGCAGGAGGAGGAGAAGGAGGAGAACAACAACAACAACAGCAACAGCAATAACCACCACCACCCAGGTGCAGTGACAGGTGCCCATAGCCCCAACAACTCGGGAACCTGAGGCTGGGGACTGCTTGATTCCAGGAGTTTGAGACTAGCCTGGACCATATAGCAAGACCCCCTCTGAAAAAAAATAAAAAAGAAGTGAGGTGGGGGTGTGAGCCAGTGGTAGAGCACTTACCTAGCATATGCATATGTAGGGCTAACACCACAAAAAGGAAAAAGAAAAAAAGACAGTAAGAAGAAGAAATCCAGAACCAAGCTCTAGGTCAAACTACTAGAAGCCAGTTAGAGGAGAAGATCTGGTAAAAAAGAAGTAGACAGGGCAGCAAGTGTGGCAGAAGAAAACCCAGTAGAGCAAAGTGCTACTGAAGTCAGGAAAGAAGGATGGACCCTGGCTGTGTGGAAGGATCTCCAGCAGCTGACTAATGCCAGACAGAGACAAGCCGGATGTTTTGTCAACATGGAGGAAGGTCACTGGTAACTTTGAAATGTTATTCTAGCAAATAGTGGACATTTAGGCCAGATTACAGTGTATGGAAGGTAAAAATGGAGCTGAGACCATGAGGACAGCATATTAACAGAACTTTTTGGAGTTTTACTGTAAAAGGGAAGATAAAATGGGGGAAGTGATTACTGGAAGGAGATAAGGGCTCCCAGGGGATTTCCGGTTTTCTTGTTGATTTGGACTTGCTGTTTAGGTTTTATCTGAAGTTGGGGAAAGAAATAAATGATGATGGAGAAAGGGGAAGAGTTGAAGTATTATCAGTGTTTAACAGTCAGAGGTCCTGGGTTTCAGGACAGAATGGAATAGAATAGCTCTTCCTAAGAACAGGATCAGGCTGAGCCTGGTGGCACACTCCTATAATCCTAGTACTTGGGAGGCTGAGACAGGAGGATCCCATGTTCAAGGCCAGCCTCAGCAATTTAGCAAGACCCTATTTCAAAATACAAAATAAAAAAAGGATGGGGGTGTAGCTAGGAGGTAGAATGTCTCTGGGTTCAATCCCCAGTACCAAAACAAAAACAACGAACAAACAACAACAAAAAAGCAAAAAAGAGGGAGTATGAGAAGAGAAGGTGGGGAAAGATGCAGGCAGGATTATGGTGCCTTTTATTTTCTCAATGACATATAATTGCCTGGACTAGGTAAGGGTCTGCCTCTTCATTGCAGATCTGTCTCCACCCTAAGCTACAATGGCAAAGGCTCTGGTTCTCATCCTTACACAGGAAGAGAGAACAAGGTGGGGCTCTGCAGAGCTGACAGTCACTTGGCACATGTCACGTTGCTTCTGTGCCTTCTTTCTTTTTTCTTCCATTTACAGTCATGCGTGCCAACGTCCAAACTGGTAAACAGAGGATGGGGCTAAAGGTCAAAAGGTGATGTGATCGCAATCTGAACTCACTGGCATGATCAGCTGTGCTTCCTCCTTATAATCAGGAAATCCTGGCATGGTCCAGCCAGCCAGCACATCTGGGGACAGAGGAGGGAGGGTGTGGGGCCAGAGGGAGGGGTCACACGGGAGGAAGGGTGGGCTCACCTCTCCCTTCTGGGTTCAGAATGGACCTTCATTTCTCTATTTCCTATCTTTGCACATATTCTTATAAATATGTGCACATCCAATCTCTACCCATATTTTTTCCCTTTAAGATTCTGTTGTTTTTCATAAACTCTTTCCTGACTAGAGGACATCTCATTGCATTTATAGATAAGGGCTATTGATCATATAAGTAGAGCCAATAGTCAATAGTCTATCTTATTATTTTATATAGCATACAGATATTAGTGATAAACAAAGTTTTTAAATAAAAATATGTTTATTGATGTGGGAAAATATTCTAAATATGTTGCTTGGTATTAAATATTTTTATTTTTATTCATTTTAGGTTTTTGATACTGGGGTTTGAACCTAGGGCCATTCTACCTCTGAGCTACACCCCCAGCCCTTTTTATTGTTTTATTTTGAAACTGGATTTCACTAAGTTGCTGAAGGTCCTGCTAAGTTGTTGAGGCTGGCCTCAAACATGAGATCATCCTGTCTCAGCCTCTCCAGTACTGGGATTACAGGTGTGCACCCACCACACCTGACTAATAAAAAGATTTTTTAAAGTATATATATAAATGTGTGTGTGATGCATAAAGTGTATATATAAACATTTATTTTATTTTTTGTGTGTAATACTAAGGATTGAGCCCAAGGGTGCTCTACCTCTGAGCTACACCCCCAGCCCTATTTTATGTTTTATTTTGAAACAGGGTCTCCCTAAGTTGCTGAGGGCCTCGCTAAATTGCTGAAACTGGCCTCAAATCTGTGATTCTCCTGTCTCAGTCTCCCAAGTATTAGGATTACAAGTGTGTGCTACCACACTTGTAATATTATACATAACTTTTAAATGGTTAACATTTATAAAATGATTATTAGCCGGGTACAGTGGTATACCCAGCAACTCAGGAGTCTGAGGCAGGAGAATCGAAAGTTCAAGGCCAGCCTAGGACAACTTAGTGAGACCTTGTCTCAAAATGAAAAATAAAAAGGGCTGGGGTTATAGTTCAGTGGCAGAGAGCCCTGGATTCAATCCCCAGTAAAACACACACACACACACACACACACACACACACACACACACAGTGATTATTATGTTTAAGTTATAATGTTCACTCTGGGTATTGGAAATAAAGTGTGTGTGTGTGTGTGTGTGTGTGTGTGTGTGTGTGTGTGTGCGCGTGCATGCACATGTTTGTTTGTGATACTGGGGATTGAACCCAGGAGCATTCTACCTTTGAGCTACATCCCCCCCACACACACACACATTCTATTTTATTCATTTATTTTTTTATTTTGAAACAGGGTCTCACCAAGTTGCTGAGGGTCTCACTAAGTTGCCAAGGCTGGCCTTGAACCTGCAATCATACTGTCTCAGCTTCCCAAGTACGATGATTACAGGTGTGTGCCACCACGCCCAGCTAAGATTATATTTTTATATTTAAATTTTAGCAGTGGTTTTTCTATATTCATTACTTTTGTAAATAAAAAATTAAAAGTTAATTTTAGAGCCAATATCACGTGACTGGCATGCTTTGCTCTTTGCCTATAGATCCTGTGACTTCTCATCTGCCTGGGCAGCCAAGGTCCAATCAGACCTGAGGTTTGGAAGGTCTTTCCTTTATTCTGCTCTTGCCTGACTCCAAACTTTTCTCTGCTCATTGTAACATTTGCCGTGGCTTCTGGGCTGTGATTGGAATGCCCTGTGGAAGCTCATTACTTCTGGACTTCATAATTTGCTCACAACATATTTCATGTGCTAAGCAATATTAGGTAAATCTAATCCCATTCTCTTCTAAAAGGAGCTCTCTGACCCTATGCCTCGCTTCCCATTACTTCAGCCTTTGTAGCTTTTACCTCAAAAGTTTCTTAGCGGCTTGAGTGCCGGGAGCAGTTCCATCCTGTGATTGCCTGCTTGCAGTTTATCAGAAAGAAAGCAATGAGTGCCTCCACAGCACTCTCAGTTGTCTCATTTTCCACTCTACATCTCTTCTGTACAACAAGCAACTTTGCTCTTTTTCTCTTATAAAGTTTGAGCACCAGAAGAGAGAGGCTGAGCTTATGCTCAGAAGAACCAAGAATCTTTTCTCATCACAGGTCTGCCTTGTTCCAATCAGGAAAAGTTGCCCTGATAACCAAATAAGTGAGTTTTGTTTTGTTTTGTTTTATTTATTTATTTATTTATTTATTTATTTTTGTTTTTTGTTTTTGCAGTACTGGGGATTGAACCCAGTGGCATTCTACCTCCGAGCTATACCCCCAGCCCTGGTTTTTTTTTTTTTTTATTCTTTATTTTGAAACAGGGTCTCACTAAGTTGCGGAGGGCCTAAGTAGCTGAGGCTGGCCAGGAACCCAGATCCTCCTGACTCAGCCTCCCAAGTACTGGGATTACAAGCGTGTACCACCACGCTCGGCTTTGTTTTGTTTTAACCCTACTCTTTGTCTTCTGCAAGATTAGATTCCTTATAGAGTTAGCCTACATCCCCAACTCTGAAGCCTATATGATTCAGTTAAGCCTGCTGACAGTAACAGGCATATTGTTAAAATTGATGGAATTTTTCTTCTGATTTCCCCTCTCCTGAAGTTGGAAATTATCTCAATGTTGGCATTCACACTTCCTACTAAATCTCCCTGTTTCCTTTCCTTCAGATCACAACCGAAGGAAGGGGCTGGGAACGCATCCCTGATGGTGATAATTTAAAGAGAGTACTCCCTGCCACATGAAAAAGGGCCAGACCACTGAAATTCAGACCACTGAAATCCTGCTTCCTGATGCCTCACGGCTGTCCGACCACCTATTGGCTGATCTTCCTGATACTGTGCTATTTCACCATCATTTCCAGGCAGTATTTTCTTAAACTGATTAGGCTTCTTTTACTTCAAGGAAAAGAATACTCTTTTTATAATTCTAAACATTTTTTTTTGGAAAGCTACTCCCTTAATGCTTAAACCTTTTGAATAAGACCCTAATTTGAATTAAAAAGAAGAAAAAAAAGTAAACGAGAAGGCTCAATCAGAGGCTAAATTGTTGTCTTTTATTTTCTAGCTTTTATCTGCTGTGCACTCCTGTCTGTTCCTGACTACTGATTTTCCCTGCGGTGATTTGGACCTGATTACCCCTCCCCATTAATTGGTGTTCCCCAGCTTCAATCCAAATGCTCATTACTGGTTATGGACAGGGCTAGGCCTGGGGGGATCTGAGGCCCAATGGTTAAAGCTAGGCCTTAATCACAACTAGAAAATGACTGAATGCTTGCCTCTTTCCAATTGGTTTTTTTGGTGGTGGCGGGTCCATTCCTCAACTCAGGAATTCAGGATTGGCGGGGTCCTTGGCTAACGTGGCAGAAAAGAATTTCAGCACACGCCAGAGACAAAGATAGAGGTTTATTTAGGAAAGTAGGAGATACACATTCAAGGCAGAATGTGGGTCATCTCAAGAGGTAGAGAGATCTTTTGGGGAGTACAGGGCTCTTTTCTTATAGGGTACTTTCGTGACGGGTGGGCTAGAGGAGGTATGGGAGGATGATCTCAGTCTGGTAGTCCCCGTGGCAGTTTACAGTGGTCTGGTAGTCTGGTCAGCTTTAGGGAGGATGATCTCAGTTCGGTAGTCCTGAGAGTTTCTGGTGGTCTGCTCATCCTTAGGGTCCTCAGACCGATTGAGGTCTTCATTATCTGATTAACTGGAAAGTGTCCTAAAATTATAGGATTCTCAATATAGGTATCTGTCTTATTGACAATGCATAGGGCAATTATAGTCTTTTCCAGTAAACTCTAGGATTTACAGATTTCCCAGAAATTTGGGAGAGACAGGCCTGGGAAAGAGAACTGGTTTGGGGAGTAAAGGCTGAAGCACTTTAGCTCCAGGTCCTTATATTAAAGTTACATTTTACTTTTCCTTCCTGTCTGTCTCCTTTCTACCTACTTATTTCTTTCTTTCTTTCTTTTTTTTTTTTTTGTGGTACTCCGGCCCTATTTTTTATACTTTATTTTGAAACCGGATCTCACGAAGTTGCAGAGGGCCTCACTAAGTAGCTGAGGCTGGCCGTGAACCCAGATCTTCCGGTCTCTCCCTCCCAAGTACTGGGATTACAAGCGTGCGCCACCACGCCCAGCTCTACCTACTTATTTCTTTTATCCTACATCAACTTGGTGGCTGCAATGACATTGCTCCCAAAGGAAGTAAAGCAGAGTGCTTAGAGAAGGTGCCAGAAGCAGATCTGCCTGGACATCACACTTTCCTGCTCAATGCTTGGCACATCTTGAGAGTAAATAGTGTCAGCTAGATATATGTCACCTCAGACATGGTGGGTGCTGTCAATGCTTAAGGATCACCTACCCAGCTTGTTCTTTATGGGACCTGTGGGTCATATGACACAAATAAGGCAAACTCATAGGTAGAAAGGAGACAAACAGGGAAGAAAAGGGAGACTGTAGCTTTAAATCTAAAAACTTCACAATGTGTGAGAATATAATTAGATCTTTTCTATCAAAGGAATAGACTTAGGCTTCGTTCTGTAAAACTGCCATCGTGTAACCTTACATGTGCTTGTATTTTTTGTAAAGATAGCATTACCTGGAAATTGTAAGTGCCAACCCCTCCCCTGGCATCCCGTTCAGCCAATGGCATAAAGATTATGAGGCTATGTTCCCACCAATAGGAGTACAGCATAGAAGTCCCCATTGAAAATAAAATGCCCAGCAGTTTTCTGTCATGCTGTTTCTGTGTGCTTGACTTACTGGTGGCAGGATCCCTTTTTTGCAAAAAGTAAAATTCACCTTGCGGAACTGCTTTCAAATATGTGTCTTTTTTTTTTTTTGCGGTACTGGGGATTGAACCCAGGGGCATTCTACCTCCAGCCTACACCCCCAGCCCTATTTTTTATTCTTTATTTTAAAACAGGGTCTCACTAAATTGCAGAGTGCCTCACTAAGTAGCTGAGGCTGGCTGCAAACCCGGATCCTCCAGCCTCAACCTCCCAAGTACTAGGATTACAAGCGTGCGCCACCACGCCCGGCCAAATATGTGTCTTTTCTAATGATGCCATAGAAATTTATTTCTGACAATTTGGTGGCCTGTATGAGGATCAAATCATCACCAGAGGGTCATAGGGTTTCCTTTCTGGGGAGATGAGTCCTGCTGCTGAGTTGCTGGCAGCCCCAGGACAGGCAATACCGCCATTCCCTGGCTGACAATGTATCTCAAGCAGAAAGCTGAAGAGCAACACGAGAGAGGGGCCCTAGCTTTGTACTGCGGTGACCAGGTAACCTCTGCATGCAGGCCAAGGGAAGAAAAATGTCACGGGAAGTGACCAAGTATTTCCTTGGTGGTCAGAATCTCCCAGGGTGAGGGTTGTTTGGAAATAAGGGGGGCATCTGAAAATGCCTAAGGAACACAGAACCCAAAGGTTAAGGCTTCCCTGCGAGGGGCCTGGCCAGAGGGGGAAGCGGCATCTGAGTTCAAGAAACTCTCAGAAGACGGGCGTGGTGGCGCACACTCGTAATCCCAGTACTTGGGAGGCGGAGACCGGAGGATCTGGGTTTGTGGCCAGCCTCCGCAACCTCATGAGACCCGGTTTCAAAATAAAGTATAAAAAATAGGGCTGGGGGTGTAGCTCGGAGGTAGAACGTCCCTGAGTTCAACCCCTGGTACCGCAAAAAAAAAAAAAAAAGAAAGAAACTCTCAGAAAAATGGGGGGATTCAGACTCAGATGGGAACACACACAGTCAGGGACACTGGGATGGTAGATGACAAGACACCTCTAGGCAGAGATTGAGTCTCTACTGGGAATATAAAAAAAAGGTACCTAAAATACAAGATTAAGAACAAAATTCCTTCTGAAAGACCTTTAGGTCTAATGTTACAATAATCGGCAGAATTGGGTATATCAGTTATAAATGAACGCTTATGAATTAAAACAACAAAATGGATCCAAATACCTTTTAGTTCGTGTGACTTAGAAATCTTTAACAAATACAGGCTAGCCAATTAGGAATTGTGTTATTTGCTTCAGTGTAATGTTGGAGTAATGTCCATTGTCAGGATCAGTGTGAAACTTTGTGTGAGTCTGAATTTAAAGGTGATGGACTGATTAATAAAACAGGCAGAGAGCCGGGCGTGGTGGCGCACGCTTGTAATCCCGGTACATTGGGAGGCGGAGACCGGAGGATCCGGGTTCACGGCCAGCCTCAGCTCACGCGCGCACGCTCTCTCTCTCTCTCTCTCTCTCTCTCTCTACTTAGTGAGGCCCTCCGCAACTTCATGAGACCCGGTCTCAAAATAAAGTATAAAAAATAGGGCTGGGGGCGTAGCGTGGAGGTAGAACGCCCCTGCGTTCAATCCCTGGTACTGCAAATAAAATAAAATAAATAAAATAAAATAAAATAAAATAAAATAAATAAAATAAAAAAATAAAATAATAAAATAATAAAATAAAATAAAATAATAAAATAAAATAAAATAAAAAAATTAAATAAAATAAAATAATAAAATAAAATAAAACAGGCAGAGGAGATCTCAAACAGCAAAGTATTCAATAAATTGTATACCAAATTTCAAGAGTGGAAAACAAAGCAGAGAGATGGTCTGCAAAAAAGAAAAAAAGATGGGTGAAGAAATGTTTAATGTTTGATTAGAAACAAAGAAAGGATTGGAATTAGGGCAGTTAAAGATTTTTGCATAAAAAAGTCCAAAGAATGGACAGTTGGTAACCATAGCAGCAAGGATGGTGATTTTGGAGTCAGGCACTCAGATTTCTTCCCTGTGGCCATGTGGATGGCCATGGGTTTCCCACCAAAGCTTAGCATTATAGTTTGAAGTTCACCATGCTGGAATTTCCCTTCCTTTTTTCTAGGGCTGCTGCATAAAGCCATCAGCCTTTGGTTATAGCTGGGCTTTCCTCCATCCTGTTTACCTGCCTTGTTCACCTCTTAATGCCAGCAAGAGACAATATATTCTAGCCGGGCATGGTGGCGCACGCTTGTAATCCCAGTACTTGGGAGGCAGAGACCGGAGGATCCGGGTTCGTGGCCAGCCTCAGCTACTTAGTGAGCCCCTCCGCAACTTCGTAAGACCTGGTTTCAAAATAAAGGATAAAAAAATAGGGCCGGGGGTGTAGCTTGGAGGTAAAATGCCCCTGGGTTCAATCCCCGGTACTGCAAAAAAAAAAAGAGAGACAATATGTTTGTTTTATCAAATATGTTTTTATATATGTAAGGAACACTTTAAGATTACTTTCTTTTGGATATTAATTAAGCATTCTTACTGAAAAGAAGTATTTTGCCTAGGTTAAAAGATTTCTATAAGGATTATCTTAAATGTACGAAAACCTAATGAATAAAAGGAGATATTTATTGGTATGAGGAGGGTTTGAGGGAATTGCAAGTGATTTGCAAGAGATAAAAATTATTAAAGTTTTGTAAGTCAAGCCGGGCATGGTGGTGCACGCTTGTAATCCCAGTACTTTGGGAGGCGGAGACCGGAGGATCCGGGTTCGTGGCCAGCCTCAGCTCTCTCTCTCTCTCTCTCTCTCTCTCTCTCTCCCTATCTCTCTCTCTCTCTCTACCTAGTGAGGCCCTCTGCAACTTCGTGAGACCCGGTTTCAAAATAAAGTACAAAAAAATAGGGCCGGGGTGTAGCGCAGAGGTAGAACGCCCCTGGGTTCAATCCCCGGTACCGCAAAAAAACAAAAAAGTTTTGTAAGTCACATTTAATGCATGTATTTTATGTTTAAAGCAATTATGTTTTCTTAAGATATTAATCTGTTCTTGGTAAAAGTTTACAAAAACTAGCCTAGAGAGCAGGAGTTTGGCATTTTTTATTAAGATCATTTCCTACATTCTTCATATTTAAAACAATAAGGTTTTCTGCTCTTAGTGACATTTATGAAGAACTTGTTTAAAAGGAAAGATTTTGTTTTATCAAGATACTCTCTTGTGTTTATCAGACTTTTAGGGTACCTAGTAAATTGCATTTCAGCAGAGTCAGGGTAGGAGATCCTGTTACAGGGTTACAGATCCAAAAGTTATTTTGTACCACCTCAGTCTTTGTCCATCTGCTTGGCAAACATCCAAACAAAAAGCACAAATGGGGAATACAGGAAGTTTATCTAAATGTTTCATAAAAGCTTATAAGTTTAAATATATAGGTTTTATATACATGCAGGTAACCAGTAAGTGATCTCTTTATGCAGTGTGCACTGTATCTGAACCTTAATCATATAAAATGCCTAATGAAGTTATTCAATTTATGCCATTTGTTTAGTACCATTCAAAAATTCCTGTCATTTAAGACCTGGCTTATATCTGTTTGCTTTTAAAGAACCAAAGTGAAGCCATGACAGGCTTTAGTTAAAACTTTAAGTAGAATAGGCCTAAGTATCTGTTTTCTAGAAGTTAAGTTTCTATAGCCTGTTGCCCCATACCCTGTAGAAACCATTAAGTGTGCTAATCTGATCCTGTCCCTAGTAACCCCTAGAAACAGCCAATCGGTGTCAAGCACACCTGGGTTTGGAGCTCCAGATAATTTGGGCGAGGCCACTCTGAGCAGAGTCAGCAGGCCCCCCACCCATCCTAGACATTCCTGAGAAAGGTAATAGCAGGCCCCCCGCCCATCCTGGACATTCCTGAGAAAGGTACTGCGGGCCCAACCAATCAGCTTAAATGACACCGTATATAGTTAATGCTTCCCTAATGATGACCCCTACCTAAGGCACGAAAATTAAACCAACCAGGGAACGCCAACAAGCTTATGTTTTAAACTA
The DNA here is from genome assembly GCA_004027185.1 of Glis glis. Classification (NCBI taxonomy): domain Eukaryota; kingdom Metazoa; phylum Chordata; class Mammalia; order Rodentia; family Gliridae; genus Glis; species Glis glis. Next base: position 66,853 of record PVJS01002527.1, read on the forward strand.
ACCTATCAATGTAAAGGTGGTATGGGCTGCCTCCTTAAGGGATAAAAGCTTTGTTCTTGGAGAGCAAGGGGCTTCTCGCTGTGACCACTGTGTTGGTGCACGTTAGGAGCCCAAGCTCGAGCTTGAATAAAGGACCTTCGTGCGCTTTGCATCGGAATCGGCTCCTGGTGGTCTTTGGTGGGATTACGAACTTGGCACTTCACTTTGACTGAAGAAATGTTTTAGTATATTATTGTATAGGAAAAATACAGTTACTCATCAGATAATAAGCCTATTGGTGATTATTGATACTGTTCCCTAAACTTACAAAAGGTCTAGAGCTATTCTTTGATCTTTGTCAATGATGTCAACCTACACAGACCTGTAATTATAGTTATCTTACTGAGCCATGGATTCTGAATTTCACTCCAAAAGTAAATGCTAAGTTAACATACTTTAACTTTTGTGTAACTGTGATGTTAATGATTACTGACTTCTTTGTAAATTAAATATATTTGTATTTCCCAACTATCCTCTGAAACGCAAAGCTTAAGAAAACAATTTACCAAGTTGGTGTCCTCTAAACAAAAATTGTTATTAGTGATAGTCTTTTTCAGGTTTATATTTGTGTTTTCCTAAATCGTATTATGACCATCTTCAAGCAAAGATAATTAGAGGTGCTTGAACACTTGGCATTCCAAATCATACCACTCTGATTAAATATTGGAGATATATATATATACATATATATCCATATACATATATAATCCCCTGTATATATATGTGTGTGTGTATGTGTATATATAATATATATATATGTAATGTCAAATTTAAATGGGGATTTGTTTAAGTCATCAGATATTATCAAAACTATTATACAAGCTGGATTTGGCTTGTCTCTAATAGTTTTGTTTTGTATTTTCCTTGTATATCTTTGGTGTGTTTTTTTTTTTTTTTTTTTTTTTGCGGTACCGGGGATTGAACCCAGGGGCATTTTACCTCCGAGCTACACCCCCGGCCCTACTTTTTATACTTTTTCATTTGAAACCGGGTCTCACAAAGTTGCAGAGGGCCTCACTAAGTAGCTGAGGCTGGCCGCAAACCCTGATCCTCCAGTCTCCGCCTCCCAAGTAATGGGATCACAAGCGTGTGCCACCACTCCCGGCTCCTTGTATATCTTTGTAATTGTTGTCTGTTAACATTACAGATGTACAACTTCTAACAGAATAACCTAAACAATGTTTTAATGGGCATTACCTGGAAAACAGGCTATAATATTGACCCCTATTCATTAACAAGACTTGTGAAACTGACCTATTGGATGTTCAACAACTGGGACTTGGAGAACAATCACGGTTTAGAAGAGAACAGCCAATATTTTGGCCCTTGCATTCCAAGGTCAAATAGGACCCAGGCAATTGATGGGACTCCTAAGGACTCTAAAATGCTGGTAAGTCACCCCACCCCCTGATTAGGGGGATTGTGAAGACCCCAGAGACTAACAGTCACCAGTGCATATTCTGTAAAAAGGAGGGTCATTGAAGGAAGAGACATCCCCAGTCTTCAAGGGAAGCCATGTGGTCAGCAAGACTACGATCAATCCTGGCAGATGGCACAACAGGTAGAGGAAAAGCCTCACAAAGTCCCTAAGAATAACCCTGAGGAGCCTTAACTGACCTTAGCAGCAAAACAATTTTATAAAAATTTATGTTTTCCCAATATAGGACTACCTACTTGGTCTTGAATACCCATCAGGAAAGTATAACCAAAACCAAGTGTGCTCTTCTGGGGTATAAGGAGAGAGCCATACTCATGGAGTCCTTATAAGATGCTATGAAACTAAACCTATCCCTCTTGAGGTTTTACAGGTCTACAACCACCAGACACTTAAAAGAAAAAAACAAGATGCTTGATTTACAGACAGCTCTGCCAAATATGTGGGAACAAGAGATAGATAATTGTGGATAATCGTTATGATAAGCAAATTATTAGTACTAATGGACAGGGTGATAGCAGTTGATATGCTAAATTGTATGTTGTGTTTGTTTTTGTTTTTTGTTTGTTTGTTTGTTTTGTAGACTAAATTATATTACAGTTAGCAGAGATTTGTAAACTATACCCAAGATGCTATAAAGGGAATATCTAAACCACTAGATGCCATGAGTAGGATGATTTAGAGAAACCATTTAGCTCTAGATATGAATTAGTTGAGGATGCCAGAGTTGATGATGCCTTTGAAAACAGAACTTATCATATGATAATGGAATTTGAAGAGTAGTAGTGTATAAGAAAAAAAGAGGGGGGAATTGTGAGAATATAATTAGATCTTTTCTATCAGAGGAATAGATTGACTTAGGCTCCATTTTGTAAAACTGCCATTGTAACCTTATGTGTGTTTGTATTTTTGTAAAGATAGCATTTCCTGGAAATTGTGAGTGCAGACCCCTCCCCCGGTATCCCCTTCAGCCAATGGCTAAAGATTGTGAGGCTATGTTCTCACCAATAGGAGCACAGCACAGAAACCTTGTGCTGGAAATAAAATATCCAGCTGGGCGTGGTGGCGCACGCTTGTAATCCCAGTACTTGGGAGGTGGAGTCCGGAGGATCTGGGTTCGCGGCTAGCCTCAGCTACTTAGTGAGGCCCTCCGCAACTTTGTGAGACCCAGTTTCAAAATAAAGTATAAAAATAGGGCCGGGGGTGTAGCTCGAAGGTAGAACGCCCTGGTACCACAAAAAAAAAAAAAAAAGAAAGAAAGAAAATGTCCAGCAGTTTTCCACCATGCTGTTTCTGTGTGCCTGACTTACTGGTGGCAGGATCCCTTTTTGCAAAAAGTAAAATTCACCTTACCAAGCTGCTTTCAAATATGTGTCTTTTCTTATAACACCATAGAAATTTATTTCTGGTAAATGGCCCTCACCTTCACCCTGAAGGTCTGTTTTCCTTCAGACCTACATTCCTAAAAGGTCCAGTAAATACTAGAGCACTACATGTTCAGTTAATTGGTACATATATTTTGTTAGCCTACAGAATGTATTTTAGACTGATAAGAAAAATGTATACCTAAATTTTTAAAAGGTCCAGTAAACCAAGGGAAGCAAGCTCACTCCCCACACACACACATACTCACCATTTGCCCACCCTTCATGAGAGTCTCCTATAAAAGAAAAGCCCTACTTTTCTCTCAAAGGGTGCTTCTCTCTCACTTCTGGGGTGGCCTGCGGTTCTCTCTTGAACCTGTATTTCTTACTTTCCTAAACAAACCTCTGTCTACATCTCTGACTGGCGCATGCTGAAATTCCTTTTCGTCACATAAGCCCAGGACTCTGCAGATCTTGAGTTGAGGAATTGACCCTTTCCCCATAACAATATGATATGTTGAAATTGGTTATTATTAATACTTGCAGCCATCAATAACTAGTATTGCACACAGATCAAAATGGATCACAGGGTTCATTCCTTCCAGGCCTCCAATATCACTAATGAAGAGTTTCCTGGAAGTCACAGATCTTATGAGCAAAAGTCTGTCTCTCAAAATAACAAAACCACTGCCAGGCATGGTAGCTCATTCCTGCATTCCTAGTCATTCAGGAGGCTGACGCAGGAAGATCGCAAGTTCAAGGCCAGCCTGGGTAACTTAGAGAGACCTTGTGTCAAAATAAAAATTAAACCTGCTGGGGATGTAACTCAGTGGTAGAGCAGTCCTGGGTTCAATTCCTAGGACTGCAAACAAACAAACTCGAAATAATAAAAGAGAGATCCAAGATGGCATTGGAGCAAGGACCCCTAGAAGAGCCTGTCTCAAACTCGTCTTAGCGGCTCCGAACTGAGCAACATCACATCCCATACCACTTTCATGGGAGATGGGAACTAATATCTACAAGGCCACACAAAGGCTGAAAAAAGAAAATAATGCAAATAACTAGAGACATGAGAACAATAGACACAGACGGCACTGGCCTGTGGGACGAGTTGGTGGGCTGAGCTGGGGTGGGATTGAGCCACAGCGGGCACAAGCCGCGGCGGGACAGAGCTGCGGCCAGACCGAGTCCTGCAGACCTGAGCCACTGCCGGACCAAGTTCAGAGGGCCTGAGCCACAGTGGGACCCAGTTTCGAATCCGGTGGACCTGAGCCGTGGCATGATGGAGTCGTCGGGCCAAATTGGCGCAGACAGGAAAACTTGGAAGAACCAAAAACTTAAAATCAGCAGCCTGAGACTGACTTCACAGGCATCAGGACCACTAGACACAGAGCTCCACAACCCAGTGACTACAGGATCAGAAAGGATGACCATAGCTACTTGCCCAACCCATCACAACACCCAATCCACTGCACACCACGTGCCAGCCCAGCAACAAGACAACTACCAGAAACCACCAGCAAGGAATGGGATTGCTGTGAGGCCAGCAACATTGAAAAAGACCCACATCTCTCCGCCTGCAGCTGCTCCGTCAGCGATCTGGGGCAGTGATCCGGAGTGGAGTCCATCAAGATCAAGGTTAAAGATGGGATAGAGGAAGACAGCGTGCTATACGTGCTCTGGGACTCAGAACTTAACCAGCGGGAAGACTGCTTCTTGACAAGGAAAGAAAAGCAGACAGAACTCAACAAAACAATGACAGTCAAAATGCAGCGGAATAGGAGGCAGCAGAGAGAGCAGAGGACAGTAAAGAGCTCCAAGCATCTCACCTGGTGAGTGGAGAGCGCAGCGGTGGTGGCACCATCTTGGAGGCCACACCGGCACCGTGGCTCCCAGAGACCTCCAGCAAAGACGCAGCAGATCCCTGTGAAGCCAGCGACTACAGACCATCATCAAAAGTAATCAACTCCGGACCATGATGAAACTCAAGTCGGACCAGACCTGCACCTACAACAGAGACGGCTGCAAGAAGCAGCATGTGAGCTGCTTCCACAGCGAGAACAAGGAGGAGAGACAAAGATGATGTAGCACTACCCAGGAGCATACCAGTACTGAGGACACAGGTGGGTGAGCTATGGCTCCACCCCAGAGCACCCCAATGCTGAGGACATGGGCAGGTGAGCTATGGCCCCACCCCAGAGCACCCCAATGCTGAGGACATGGGCAGGTGAGCTATGGCCCCACCCCAGAGCACCCCAATGCTGAGCTCATGGGTGGGTGAGCCACGGCCCTGCTCTGGAGCACCCCAGTACTAAAGACACAGGAGGGTGAGCCATGGCCCCGCCACGGAGCACCTCAGCACTGAGGACAGGGACGGGTGAGCTATGGCCCTGCCCCAGAGCACCCCAGCACTGAGGACATGGGCGGGTGAGCCACGGCCCCCCATGGAGGACATGGTTGGGTGATAGAGAAAAACCTCAGAGTAAAGAAGGCAACATAACTGAGGAAGATGGGGGGGAGAAGAGGGAAATACCCTAATGCACAGGATGTACAGATGTACATACACAAATATATCAAAGTCAAGTACCATGCTGAGCATGAGAAGGAGGGAGGGGAGAGGCAACGAGGGTGGGAACTGGGGGAGGGCTAATTGACTGATGCGTGCATGTATATTTCTACCATCCTGAAATTCATCAAGATGTATGATTACAATGCACCAATAAATAAAAAAATAAAAATAAATAAAATTAAAAAAAAGAAATAACAGAAGAACTCAAGGAACTAACCAAAGCCTCTTCCAAGACAAAAAGACCTGCCCTCCTTCTGAGGTAGAATAGGAAAAATAAAAATAACAGGTAAAAAAGAGGCAAACTGGAAAGGAAGGATAAAAGTATAGTTTTAAAATCTAAGCCCGGCGTGGTGGCGTACGCTTGTAATCCCAGTACTTTGGGAGGCGGAGACTGGAGGTTCCGGGTTCGCGGCCAGCCTCAGCTCTCTCTCTCTCTCTCTACTTAGTGAGGCACTCCGCAACTTCGTGAGACCCAGTTTCACGAAGTATAAAAAAATAGGGCCGGGGATGTAGCGTGGAGGTAGAACGCCCCTGGGTTCAATCCCCAGTACCGCAGGAAAAAATAAATTAATAAATAAAATCTAGAAGGCCCGGCTTGGTGGCACACGTTTGTAATCCCAGTACTTGGGAAGCTAAGACAGGAGGATCACAGGTTAGAATCCAGCCTCAGCAACTCAATGAGGCTCTCAGGAACTTAGTGAGACCCTGTTTCCAAATAAAAAATAAAATAGGTCTAGGGGTATAGCCCAGAGGTAGAAGGCCCCTGGGTTCCATCCCCAGTACCACACACACACACACAAAAAAAAAAAAAAAACCTAAAAACTTCATTATCTTCACCAACAGGGTCTGCTCTTTCTTGGGCAAAAGCCCTGTAAGGCCACACTTTTAATCATAATGGCCTATCTGGCCTGTCCTTTGTTTGGCAAAGGTGCTCAATAGGCCCATACTTTTTCATCATAACTGCTTTATCTTCCTATTTGAAATTCCTGAGATGCTTGGTAAACAAAGGATTACCCCAAAAATCTGACCTTTGGTCATCACTCAGCACCCACCAATGAAATGGTAGGAACCTGAGGATTCAAAAAAACAAGGAAGGAGCCGGGCCTGGTGGCGCACACTTGTAATCCCAGTACTTGGGAGGCTGAGACTGGAGGATCTGGGTTCGCGGCCAGTCTCAACTACTTAGTGAGGCCCTCCGCAACCTAGTAAGACCCTGTTTCAAAATAAAGAAAAAAAATAGGACTGGGGGTGTAGCTCAGAGGTAGAATGCCCCTGGGTTCAATCCTCAGTTCTGCAAAAAAAAAAAAAAGTTAAAAAAACCCCCAAAAACAAAAACGAGGACCCTAACCCCCATCCCTGCCATTTACCCCTACCCAATCCCTCACGGGGTCGCCTATAAAAAAGACTATAACGACCCAGAAGTTGCTCTTTCCCTCTATAGATGGCCTGCATTCTCCCTTACACGTCTATCCCCCACTTTCCTAAATAAATCCCTGTCTTTGTCTCTGACTGGCACATGCTGGATTTCTTTTCTGCCACAGAAGCCAAGGACCCTGCTGATCCTGAGTTCCTGAGGTGAGGAATGAACCCATCACTCCCGACACTTCCTTTGACACAAGAACTTGTGCAAATCTTTCCTTGTTCTGAGACAGGGAGCTGTAAAAAAGAATCCTCCCCACTCTGTCCCAAGGACAAGCCAACCAGGAACACTGTGCAAGGCACCTCAGTGTGAGAGGATGAGGTTAAATAGTCTTTAGTTCATGCAGTCCTTTGAGAACTCTCCTTTTATTCTTCTCTCCCCACTAATCTTTAAATTGTCAGTTGTCAGTCACAAACCACTTTGGATCATCATTTTAATCTGATAGTAAAGTCCATTTCCACTTAAGAGGATACTGAGAAATAGCACATATCAAATAATTATGCAATCTTTTTAGAAATATATTTGATTTTTAGCCAGGTATGGTGGTGCACACCTGTAATCCCAGCACTTGGGAGGCTGAGACAGGAGGATCACAGGTTTGAGACCAGCCTCAGCCACCTAGAGAGACCCTGTTTCAAAAACAAAACAAAACAAAAAGGGCTGGGGAGGTTTCTCAGAGGTAGAATGCCCCTGGGTTCAATCCCCAGTAAAACACACACACACACACACACGCACGCACACGCACGCACGCACGCACTGAGTTTTAATTGGCAGATAGGACTTGTACATATTTATGGAGGAGCCGCATGACATTTCAATATATGCATACAATGGGCCATGACCAGATCAAGATAATTGGCATATCTATCACCACGAACATATTTCTTTGTGTCAGGAACATTCAAATTCCTCTCTACTAGCTATTTTGGCATATTCAATGAATTGCTGTGGAAATAACTATACATTCTTTAAGGATAATTCATCCCCTTACTAATTCTCAATGACCCACAGAATACACACAGAGGTGCAAAAACATGCCCACACACTGAGCTGCTCACTTTTTTTTTAGAGTTGTTTTCTTGACCCACTCACTCAGTCTTTCCTTCCTTCCTTCCTTCCTTCCTTCCTTCCTTCCTTCCTTCCTTTCTTTCTTTCTTGGGGATTGAACCAGGGGCACTCTACCACTGAGCTATACCCCAGACTTTTATTTTTTTCATTTTGAGAATGGATCTTGCTAAGTTACCCCAGCTGGTCTCCAACTTGGAATCCTCCTGTCTCAGTCACCCTAGTTGCAGAGATAATAGTCCTGAGCCAGGATGCCTGGCTCCACCTCGTATCTTTTAGCTTGTAAACCTCACAGAACAAAAAATACACTAGCAGGGCTCCACTGGAATGACACTATAGAACTGTCTGTTTGTTTGTTGTACTGAGGATTGAACCCAGGGGCATTCTACCTCTGAATTATACCCTCAGATCTTTTTATTTTTTGTTTAGAAACAGGGTCTCTCTAGGTTACTGAAAGTCTCACTAAATTGTTGAGGCTGTCCTTGAACCTGGGATCTTCATATCTCAGCCTCTCGAGTACTGGGATTACCAGCAGGTGCCACCATGCCTGGCCTGTTTTTTATTTATTTACTTTTTTATTTTTTGAGGGGTACTGGAGATTGAGTCCACAGATATTCTCCCTCCAAGCTACACCCCCCAGCCCTATATTTTTATTTTTTATTTTGAGACAGGGTCTTGCTAAATTGATGAGGTTGGCTTGAAACCTGGGATCCTCCTGTCTCAGCCTCCCAGGTGCTAGGATTACAGGCATGTGTCACCACACCCAGCTTGCAATAGCACTACTGTGATTGGTGAATCAGTTGGCCATTCTTGAACAGAAGCTGACAGCAAATTTCAAAACACCCTATAGACCCTACTGTGATGGCCAGGATTTTAGAGATTGAGATTCCAGTATATTTTATTTTCAGTAACCTAGTGGCACAGAGGACTGTAAGCAAGAGTGCAAGAAACTAAGCAGTAGAAGGAGGGGAAACAGTATAAACAAGAAAGGGGAGAAAAGAGGGACAGGTGGCAAAAGATGCCCTTAAAATGGAGGAAAAAGTACAACTTTACAAATAAATTATAACCTAAAAAGAAAAAGGAAAAATAATTCAAGAATAAAACAGAAAAATGGAAGAGGAAGTGGTTAAAATAGCCCAGAGTGGGGGGAAAATGTTGGAACCAAAACAATGTGGAGACCTCCACTGTTAGCATTTTTGAGTGGCTGAAATCTGTGCTTCTTTCATTTCCTGGCTTGTAATGCCCTCTTTACCAACACCAAGATCAAAAAAAGCAGTCATCAGACCATTAGTCAGCACTTTCAACAGAATTGCATCAAGATTAATCATCTCTGAAAAGGAGTTCCCCATTTTCCCTTTCTAAGCAATGGTTTTTAAATCAGTCACTGTAAGAATCTTTGAGTTCCTTGTTCAGATGCACTGTAGGATAATTTGGTTTACATAAAATCTTTACTCGAAAGTCTAACTTTTTATTAATAACAGTGGAATGGACTTTGAGGCCAATGAAACCTGGGTTTGAGTCCCAGCTCTGCCTATTAATAGTTCTGTAGCCTTGAACACACACACACACACACACCCACACACACACACGTGTGTGTGTGGGTGTGTGTGTGTGTGTGTGTGTTTTACTGGGGATTGAACCCAGGGGCTTTCTACCTTTGAGCTACACCCCCATCCTTATTTTATATTTTATTTTGAAACAGAGTCTTGCTAAATTGCCAAGGCTGGCCTCAAACCTACAATCTTCCTGCCTCAGCCTCCCAAGTACTGGTATTACAGGTGGGCACCACACCCAATCTTTGAACACACTTATTTTGAAGTTCTTTGAACCTCAGTTTTTTCCTACATACAATGGGGATTCCAAGGATTAAATCAGAAAGTCAATATAAAAGGATCTTTCTCATCTCCAGTATATAATAGATGCTCAATAAATTACAACAATGATCATTATATTAAGGAACAATGCTCACATATGAAATAATAAAAGAGAAGGTCTTGGAAAAAGAGGTGAGAAACAGGGCACTACCCTTGTGCACATATGGATGAAGAGGAAGTGTTGATGTATGTATCTGTGTGTATCTGTGTGCCTGCGTATGTGTGTCTAGTGTGAGAGCAGTGATTTCGTTTAAAGATCTTAATTGGCTTTATTTTCAATCCTAGACAATAGCACTTCATCCCATAAGATAGAATAAGTGTCCTAATGATTGGAACAAAGGAGGTTGGTTTTACCAAGAAGGGTTTAAAGAAAGCAGAAACAGAAACAAAAAGTATACAGGTCATTTCAAAGTTACTTTCCTTATAAGGCAGGGGCTGGGAGACAGAAGAATAGGAAAATAGCTGGTCTATTAACATCAAGTCATTACTTTTGAGTAAGGATTAAGGCAAAAGGGAACTCCATTATCATGCCAACTGAAAATGGCTTGTTGGGGAAATTTGGTTATTCTCTTTCTAATCCTGATTTCTCCTAAGGTCAGACAAAGAACTTAGTTCCAGCTTGGTGGAACTTTAGCATGAGTGACTCCATTTTTATTTTTAACCTGGTTTGTTCAGGAGTTTAGTTTAAAACAATGGCCTCCTGTGATTTTTATGTAACAGAGCAAGAATAAAGAGGAAGAGAGATTGAGCAAGAAAGCACTCATGAGAGAGAGAGACAGCAGCAGGATGAAGAAGAGTATATTGAGGCAGGGCAGAAGACCTGGGAACAGAAAGGGTTAAAAGAGGCCATCTGTATCACCTTCTGTGGGCTACATTCTGACGACAACCTATGTAAACAAGGACGGGGGGAGATGGCAGACCAGTAGACACCAGGAGATCTGAGCCCACCAGCCCACAAGAAAACAGTTCAAATTAAGGATTGAAATTGGGCAAAAGACATTGGTCCCCCAAAACCCAATTGCAACCAATCATAAAAGAGCAGATGGGGAACTTCAGTAAGGTTTAAAAGCCCACTTCCTAAGAACTTCAGTGGTTACTCTCTTTGGGGGATCCCTCCCCACTATGTGGGGGGAGCTGCTGATGTCTTCTATCTTTTCTTGACTGACTTAAAATAAACTTTCATATTTCTATACCCTGCATTAGTCCTTGGACTTCATTCATCAAAATCCACAGGACAAGCCGGGCATGGTGACACACGCTTGTAATCCCAGTACTTGGGAGGCTGAGACCAGAGGATCGCAGGTTCACGGCCAGCCTTAGCTACTTAGTGAGGCCCTCCGCAACTTGGTGAGACCATGTCTCAAAATAAAGAATAAAAAATAGGGCTGGGAGTCGGGTGTGGTGGTGCACGCTTGTAATCCCAGTACTTTGGGAGTCGGAGACCGGAGGATCCGGGTTCGCGGCCAGCCTCAGCTCTCTCTCTCTCTCTCTCTCCCCCGTCTGTCTCTCTCTCTCTCTCTCTCTACTTAGTGAGGCCCTCCGCAACTTCGTGAGACCCGGTTTCAAAATAAAGCATAAAAAAAATAGGGCCGGGGGATGTAGCGCGGAGGTAGAATGCCCCTGGGTTCAATCCCGGTACTGCAAAAAAAAAAAAATAGGGCTGGGGGTGTAGCTTGGAGGTAGAATGCCCCTGGGTTCAATCCCCAGTACCGCAAAAAAAAAAATCCACTGGATAAGAACCCCAAAAGAGGAGACATCTGTATCATTTTGGCACCCCCGATAGGACCATGAGGAAAGGGACCCAGTGAAGGAAGAGTTTGGTTTCAAGAGGAAGAGATGAAGGGCAGCCCCTTCAGGAGCAAGGAAAATGAAGGGCACCTTGGGTAAAAAGGAGAAGTCTGACTTACAACCATGCAGTCCACCACCAATTCCAAGTCAATGCACAGGAAGACAAGTGTCCAGGGCCACCAACATCTGGGTGCAGTCCAGTCTGCTAGATAGTTAGAGCCATAAAACTAGCAAACAATGAGTTCCTTGAAGGCAGCAGCCATGGTTCTGTGATGGGGTAAATTTTTTAAATTTTAAAGTGCTCTGCTTTTATTTTTTATTTTATTTTATTTTTTTTGTACTAGGGATTAACCCAGGAGCATTCTACCTCCAAGCAACCCCCCAGACCTATTTTATTTTTATTTTGCTCCTTGAGTAGAATTTTTTGCACTTAGTCTGCCTTAGGCAATGATTTGCCCAGAAGAAAGGCTTGAATTTGTTACAGAAGGAGAATATGAGAAAGAGTAACATTCTGCTTCTGTCTTTCAAAAAGTAAGGCTCTACAAGCATCTGAGGGGCCTTGGTACTTTAACACCCAAGCATGGAGGCTTCAGATCATAGAGTTCTACCACAATAATGTGAAGAAGGAAGAAGAAGGAGGAGGAGGAGGAGGAGGAGGAGGAGGAGGAGGAGGAGGAGGAGGAGGAGGAGGAGGAGGAGGAGGAGGTAGTTAGGTGTGGTGGTACATGCTTATAATCCCGGTACTTGGGAGACTGAGACAAGAAGATCCAAGGTTTGAGGCCAATCTTAGCAATTTAGCCAGACCCTGTTTCAAATTTTAAATAAATAAATGGGGCAGGGAATGTAGCTCAGAGGTAGAATGCCCCTGGGTTCAATCCCCAGTATGAAAAAAGGAAGGAAGGAAGGAACAGAGGGAGGGAGGAAGGAAAATTTAGTTAGGTGGAGTCAGGAAGAAGATATGGTGGAAAGAAAGACCTGCTCTTTGTTAGTGTGGGGAACTGTGAGGTGTGGTGTGTGTGTGTGTGTGTGTGTGTGTGTGTGTGTGTGTGTGTGTTTGGAGAAAGATAGATGTAAAATTATGAAAATTGCCCAAGTTCCCTTCTAGGGTTTTGCCTCAAAGGCAGAGTGGGGTCATTATTGAAAAGATGGCCTGTAGGTGTTGTACAGAGACACAGAGACCGTCCTGTTTGAGGCAGGCATTCAAACCCAAGACCAGCCCACACCTACTGCAGCGTGGACAGACAGAGGGACCTAGAGGACCCAGGAAGAGCGACGTCTGTGCTTGTCAAAGGTACATGAAGCTCAAACAAGAACCTAAGACTCTTTACTTTTGCCTGCAAAGGTCCCATGTGTGGCTAAAGCAGGATAAAGACCTGGCATCTCCACCTCCATTTTACACGTTGCCTCGGATTCCAGGAACAGGTTGGATCCATACACATCTCATGGTGGGTGGTGGTGCTGACCTCCTTGGAACAGCAACTTTCTTTCATTTATTTATTTATTTATTTATTTATTTATTTATTTATTTATTTTTGTGGTACTGGGGTTGAACCCAGGGGTGTTCTACCTCCAAGCTACACCCGCAGGCCCATTTTTTTTTCTTTGAAACAAGGTCTCACTAAGATGCTGAGGCTGATCTCGAACCTGGGATCCTCCTGTCTCAGCCTTCCAAATACTGGAATTACAGGAGTGAGCTACCACACCTTGCCCAACCACTCCCGAGATAATGAGAGGTCAGACCTCCCTGATCAAAATCACCTGCTCTGGCAGCTGTGAAAAGCCTCCAGCTATGCATACCCCCAGCCCTTGCCCTCTGTTCCATTTAATCCTAGTACTTGGGAGGCTGAGACAGGAGGATTGCAGTTTGGAGGCCAGCCTTAGCAATTTAGCAAGACCCTGTTTCAAAAAAGAACAAAACAAAACAAAAAAAAACTAAAAGGGCTGGGAGTGTAGCTCAGAGGTAAAACATCCCAGGCTTCAATCACTGGTACCAAAAAACAAACAAACAAAAAAACTCAAAGTGATTGCCAGCCCCTCTGAGGCAGGGCTAGGGACATGGGGCCCCTCGTGTCCCCACTGTGGCTGCACAGATTGAAGTTCCTTTTGAGCTTTGCACCATTGCCTTTTCTGTTTGTTTTTTTTTTTTTTTTTTGGTGGGGGGTGGCCAGACCTGATTTGTTGGATCCCCAGAGTCAGGCCTCTGGCCTAGGTCCCTGGTAACAAAGCCAGGGCTGGATGAGAGGCAGCCAGACTTCAAAGTGATCTCCAGCACCAGGGAAACCGAAATGAGGGCATGTCGGCCAGAGCAACTACTGGCCTGTGATCAAACCCAATAAGACCACAAGTCGCACCCACCCAGGCCTCAGCCACAAACACCCAGGGGGCAGGCAGCACCCAGTGGGGAAGGGACAGCAGCCAGGGCCCGCTGGGAACTGTGCATAGGACATCAGCTCCTCCCCACCACCAGGACCTCTCAAAAGACACACCCCGTGCTCCTGGCCTGCGGAGGAAGGGGTGAGAGGCTGCACATGTTCATCCAAAGGAGGCAGAACAGTGTCCAATGGATTCAGTGACAGCACTATTTGTTTTGGGTTTTGTTTTGTGTGTCCTGGGGCTTGAACTTAGGGCCTCATGCATGCTGATGACATGCTCTCCCATGGGACTACAGCCCCAGTGAGGACTGCATTTTATTATTTATTTATTTGGTACTGAGGCTTGAACCCAAGGGGTGTTCTACCTTCGAGCTACACCCCCCCCCGCCCTTTCTATTTTTCATTTTGAAACCGGGTCTCACTAAATTGCTGAGGCTGGACTCAAACCTCGAATCCTCCTATTTCAGCCTCCCAAGTCCCAGCTAGGACTACATTCTAAACCAGATATTTAGTTCCAATTATTCCCTTCCTCTAACCAGAAGGGAAGGGTTTGGGAGGGAAGCCAAAATAGCTTAGACTAAATAAAATTTCATTTTCCTGCACATCCAAAGTTGTAATGCGTATAACATTTTGCAGTTCCATTCCACATTCTTTCTTTGGTTTCATGTAAAATGACAGTCCAAGCATAAACTGTCATTGTTGACTGCAGAGCTTGCATGCAAAGGAAAGAATTCTTTGGAAGAGGAGGACTATTCATCATATGTGGTCTCACTTTAGTGGGGAGGTCAGAGGAAAGAGAAAGAAGGCACCTGGCTGTGGCAAGGGTTTGGTCTATTTTGTCCCTGGCTATGTCGGAGCATACTAGGTGCTCTTAAAATATGTTAAATGAATGAGCAAATGAACATTGGCGCATCTGTCTTGTGCCAGACATTGAAAAACATGGTCCTGCCTAATTCTCATGACAGTCTTTGAGGTTGCTATTATTATCACTATTTAATAGGTAAATGAGCTCAGACAGGTTGAGTAACTTCTCAGAGGCCACATACCTAGTGAGTGTGTGGGACAGGCCCAACTGATTACTGTGACTTCTCAATGTTTCTCCGCTTAGGGTAAAAAAAATTTTTTTTGTGTGTGGTACTGGGGATTGAACCCAGGGCCATTCTACCTCCAAGCTATACCCCCAACCCTATTTTTTATTCTTTATTTTGAAACAGGGTCTCACTAAGTTGCGGAGGGCCTCACTATGTAGCTGAGGTTGGCTGCGAACCTGTGATCCTCCCGTCTCAGCCTCCCAAGTACTGGGATTACAAGCGTGCGCCACCATGCCCGACCAGGAAAAATCTTTATATGGAAGAAATTTCAATGATACTTCTGCCTTCCACTTTGTATTACAAGAAAGATCCTGATGCTGTGTCATGACCAGATACCCACTGCCATGATCACACCATGAAGGTCACACTAATATTGTGGCAATTGCCATATCTAAGTTGAAATGAAATAGTTACCTGGATAGAAAGAAATCACAGGAAAGTAGAATGAACCATGTGGGAAAGCAACATATAATTCCAGAAAAAGGCAGAGAAATTTGAAAAAGGGAAATCATCACCCTCATCAGTACTTTAACTGAAATAAACATTTTTAACGTCAAAAGAAACCCTGAGCTTTGTGTATCAAAATAAAAAAAAACACAAAATGGGCCAAACTGCATGAAAATAAGTCCTTTCTTGGGTTTCCAGTGATGTTACCAACCACGAAAGGCTCCGCCATCTCTTTAAATTATAGCCTGTTCCTTACCCTCTAGTGGGTTGTTTGGTCAAATACCATCTTCTACATTAACATTTGCCACTCCCTTTGCCTTTGATCTCTGGCTGCCTCTAAATTCAACAGACATTCACCCTGCTATGAAGCAAAATCATTGTCATTTCAAAGACTTGCATTCTGTTTATCCCAGTTACAAAAATTAGCAAGGGTCAGTAGCCTAAAGAAATAGGTCTAAAGAAAACCTGACTGGATCTGAAAAGAAGCTGGAGGCCTGAAAATGGAAATAAAACCCACAACACAAATATTTCACTTTTTTTTTTTTTTTGCGGTACCAGGGATTGAACCCAGGGGCGTTCTACCTCCGTGCTACACCCCCGGCCCTATTTTTTATACTTTATTTTGAAACCGGGTCTCACAAAGTTGCGGAGGGCCTCACTAGGTAGAGAGAGAGAGAGAGAGACAGGGAGAGAGAGAGAGAGAGAGAGAGAGAGAGAGAGAGAGCTGAGGCTGGCCGCGAACCCGATCCTCTGGTCTCTGCATCCCAAAGTACTGGGATTACAAGCGTGCGCCACCACGCCCAGCTTACAAATATTTCACTTTTGATCGTCACTCTTGCTAATACAACTGTGATTTCAAAATACCACAAGGAAAAGGGAAATGATGAGGAGTGGGAGCAAGACACTTGTCACTCAAATGAGACCGTTGGATATGTTACTCTCTAGGGTCCCTTCCAATGTGATGGAAGCCTGAGGAAGTTTCCTGACTTCGCTCTGTCATGGAAAAGCGAAGCGCAGCTCCACTGGTCACTGGTCACGTGACGCAGGGGGGATTATTTAACCTTAAATTATTTAACCTCAGATTCTCCATCCTCAGAAGACAATAACATACACCTCACAGGAGCCTGTGCACAGCTGATCAAAAAGTGGGAAGGTCAGACTTGCAAATGTATTTTTTTATTCTGTTCATTTTTTTTTTTTTTTTTTGCGGTACCGGGGATTGAACCCAGGGGCGTTCTACCTCCGAGCTACACCCCCGGCCCTATGTTTTATACTTTATTTGAAACTGGGTCTCACGAAGTTGCGGAGGGCCTCACTAAGTAGCTGAGGCTGGCCGCGAACCCGGATCCTCGGGTCTCCACCTCCTAAGTACTGGGATTACAAGTGTGCGCCACCATGCCCAGCTTCTTTTTTTTTTTTTTTTTTTTTT
>PVJS01002528.1:0-83588 GCA_004027185.1 Glis glis
AAGAAGGGAATCAATGGAATTACTATCATAAATAACATGTACATGTGAAAATATACCAACATCATTCTTGGTACTTCATACGGGTGGGGGGAGGCGGGGGGGCACCAAGAGCTGTGTGCATATATGTTAACATCAAATAGATATTCATTGCAATGTAAGACTCCAATGCACCAATAAAAGCACGTTAAAAAAAATAAAGCATAAGAATGACTCAACTCTGGGTGAGAAGGGCCACCTGGGAAGCACAGGAAAGAATGTGAAAACTCCAGCCCCAGGCAGAAGCCGGTGAGGAAGCTGTGCGCTCAGTCCTTCAGTTTCAAGGAACTAAACTCATCCAACAATGTGGCAAATGAGCTTGCAAACAGATTCTCTCTCAACGCCATGAAAAATGAGCACAGCCCTGGCACGTGTTGACATTCTTCTTGTGAGATCTAAAACAGACACACTAGCCCAGACTTCTGAACCACAGAAATAAAGGTGGAGTGAGTCTTATTTCAATTCCCCAAATGTTTATAAGTTTTATGGCCACAATAGAAAACTAGTATGGCAGTGTATGCACTAGTATGGTAGCGTATCTCCATACGTCCTTCGAGCATATTTTATGAATTTAGTTAGAAAATCAAGGATATTTTCCGACATTCTTGACATGTCTGACTCATATTGCCATTTCCAGTTTTCTTTCAGTTCTATTGTCCTGCAAAATTAATGTATAAATTTGCCCAAGGAAAAATGATATTCAAGGTAATTTAAAATCAAATATGTATGCTTACTTTCAACATCTTTTTTTTTCTTTGCATTCTCAGGTGATAGGTAATTTTATCCTTTTATGTTGAAACAAAATTTCAAATAAGGAAATTAATATGATATTGATTTTTAATTCCTTTTTTTAAATTTAAAGGCACTCATCTTTGTTCTTTGAGTAACTTTTTGTGAGATTAATACCTCTGAAATGCTGCATCCAACAGATGTGAGATTTTAAGATATATTTGTATTTATCCTGGCAGCCTGCATTCCCTCACCAATTCTGCCAGAACTTATGAGAATAAATAGCAACTGGAGGATGCTGTTACCCTGAATTTACAGATGAAGAATCAGAGCTGGAGTATGCTTTCACGTAAGTCTATAATATCTCACTTCTAATTACCAACGTAGACTTGAATTAGCTTGCTTGTTCAGACTGCCATAACAGAATACCCAAAACGGAGTGGGTTAAAGCAACAAAAATTTATTGTCAAACAATTTTGGAAACTGGAAATCAATGCCAAGTGTCAGCAGGGCCATGCTGTTTCTGAAGCCTTCTATGTTTCCCCCTAGCTCTTAGTGGTTTGCTGGAAATCTTTGGTGTTCATGTTGCTACAGCGTAACTCCAACCTCTACCTCCATCGACCAATGGTATGATGCGCATGCCTGTCATCTGCTAACAAGGACACTGGTCATATCAGATTAAAGACCCCACCATGTCCAGGATGAGCTCATCTTAATGAATTACACCTGCAATGATACATTTTCCAAATATGATCAATTCTGAGGTACCTGGGATTAAGACTTCAACCTATCTTTTTTGGGAAGCACTGAATAGAATCCAAAAAAAGAGGATACTTAACATTTTCATATGTAGACATTTAAGAAGTAAAAAATATTCTTATATTTTGAAAGTTTAATCCAACACCATATAATTATCTTTTCTTCTCTTTCTTTTTCTTTGGTGAGGGGACAGGTGGGGTTGGAGACTGTCCCTTTGTCTCCATTATGAGTCCCTACTCTTCAACTGCTCACTGACCAGCTACTATACACCGTACTCAACCAACAACGCAGGAGGGTACAGGCTCAAATCCTTTCTTCTTCTCCATCAATCTCTATTTCCTCAAGTATTTTCTTGACTTTCATTGGTTAACTTATCATCAAGAAAAATAAGAACTAAGCAAATACCTACAGATTAACTGATCTAGTCACTGTACAAAGATAATTAAGAAAAAAGTAGTTAAAAAGGTAAATCAATGTCATAGATTATGTAAATTTTCATCTCTAGAAAAGTAGTACTACAAAATGTTCTAAGTCTATTTAGGTTTGATTATTGCCAGGGATTTACCTGTTCTGCTATTTTACTATCATTTTGTAAATGTTACCATTGGGGAAAGAATAAAATCTATTATTTGTATGACTATAAGTGAATTTATACTTATCTCAAAATTTAAAAAATAGTTATTATAAAAACCATCTTTCCTCTTTTATTCTGTAGACCTCCACTGTCCAAATTAGATATTCCTGGACTTTCCTCAGTCCCTCATCTTTACATTTAATTCATTGTGACATCCTATACATTCTTGTTAAGTATGTATGCTGTCCTCCATACTTTTCTACCCTTTTTCCACCCTCATAAGTTTGACTTTGTCTAAGCTTTTCTTTTCCATCTTGTCTATCATATTCCTAACAAAGATATTAGTCTCTAGTATTCTCTAATTCTTTCCCTGTTTCATGTCTCCCTTAGAGGCACTTTAACTCAAAAATACAAACACAATGAGCTCTCTGTGTCTGTAGGTTCTGCAGACACAGATTCAACCCAGCGCAAATAAAAAATATTCAGGAAAACAGCTGCATCTGTACTGAACATGTGCAGATGTTTTTTTCTTGCCATTATCCTCTAAACAATACAGCATAACAACTATTTATATAGCATTTACATTGTGTTAAGTATTATAAGTAATCTAGAGATGACATCAATTTTATGACAGGATGAGGTGGGTTATATGCCAAAGACTATACCATTCTATATATGGAGCTGAACATCTGGGAATTTTGTTATCCATGATGGGGGTAAGTGAGTTATGGAACCAATTCCTCAAAGATAGCAAGGCGCCTGATTCCGTGTGTGTGTGTGTGTGTGTGTGTGTGTGTGTGTGTGTGTCTTGGTGCCACAAATTGAGCCCAGGGACATTCTCCCTCTGAGCTATACTTCCAGCCTTTTCTATTTTTAATTTAGGAACAGGGTCTCACTCAGTTGCTGAGGCTGGCCTCAAACCTGTGATCCTTCTGTCTCTACCTCCCCTGACTACTATTTTTAAACAGGAAAAACTCCAAATTACTTACTTGGAATGATGGGCTTTTTAGGACCTTCCAGAGTTTATTTTCTATTATTTTCTCTGTTTCCCACTACACAAAACCTGCCTTGTCCACCTCCTTTGTAAGTACTGTCTGCCTTCATTCTTAATGGTGCCTTGTCTACCTGGTGACTTCATGCACAGTCCTCAGTGCCCAGTTGACTTAAAAGTCTTCCCTGAATTTTTCTCTTATAATATTTCCACATTTTCAGCATGCATCTCTATTTGCTTCCTCCACCAAACGTTCACAGACAGCTTATCTTATTCTAAGCAATGTCCTCCTACATTGTGGGATACATGCTCAGTAAATTTTAGTAACATTAACAACTATTATTTTATATCGTAATGCAATTTATTTTTGCTATCTTCGTTATCCTTAATATTCATGAGAAATCGGCAAAATGGCTTTATCATCGCCATTTTCGAACTAAGAAAGCTGGAATCAAAGAAGAAATAATTTATCCAAAGTCTTATAACTAGTAAGTACCACTCTAGAACCAATACTTTAAAAGATGGTCATAAAGCCGGGCGTGGTGGCGCACGCTTGTAATCCCAGTACTTTGGGAAGTGGAGACCGGAGAATCCGGGTTCACGGCCAGCCTCAGCTCTCTCTCTCTCTCTCACTCTCTCTCTCTCTCTACCTAGTGAGGCCTCCCACAACTTCGTGAGACCCGGTTTCAAAATAAAGTATAAAAAAATAGGGCCGGGGGTGTAGCGCGGAGGTAGAACACCCCTGGGTTCAATCCCCGGTACCGCAAAAAAAAAAAAAAAAAAAAAAGATGTTCATAAAATATGTATATACATCTAAGGGGTTAAGCTTCCTCAAATACCTATCATTAGGTCTGTACCTCTTAATGACATGAATATTATATCTCCAAAAATGCAAGTAAATCACAAAAAGAACAATATTTGATATTTCATACTTATAACAAATGAATACATTTTTACATTTTTACAGTTTCTTACAAAACTAAACACGGTTTTATTATATAGCCCAGTGATTGTACTTTGAGTTATTTCCCAATTTAAAATTTTATATCTACAAAAACACCTGCATGCCCCAAACTGGAAGCAACCAGGATATTGTTCCAGAGATTAATGAATACACAAAAAATGGCACATCATACAATGGAATATTATTCAGCAATAAGAATACTTCCAAGGCACAAAAAAGACAGCAGCAGGCCTTAAATTTATATAAGAACTTTAAGCAAATTTAAAAACAAATCATTAATGAGGTAGAGGATTCCCAGAAAGGAATTCAGAATAACAAGAGAATCTAACTTTATTACAAATGTATGAAACAACTTCACTGAAGGAGATGGGGGGGAAGGTGCTGGCTTAAATAATTTTGGAAGTTAGTAGAGTCTACAAGACTAGATGCAACAGGGACTGCACATAAGCACTGCACACTGAGTTGGTAAAGGATTTCCCACGGGGGTGCTGGTTAACAAATCCGACACTGCTATCACTTGCATACTGGAAGTGAAAGATGAAGTAAATAGAGAGTGAATGATGGGAGCCAGGTTCCTTAATGTTGAATCGGGAATTTGCAGATGTGCAAGGGAAGGAGGAGGCTGCAACATCTGTATAGTATTCGAGTTGGAGACAACAATATGAACTCAGGTTGAGCTTTATGTAGACATAAATTGTTAAATATATAAATATAATACACATACATAAAAACACATATGCACAACATGTTCTTGCTCTGTTAGCTGAGGACAACAGCACCCAGCAGCAATGAATCCAACTAGCACCTAGTGCTTGGTATCTACCACATTCTCCAGTATAAGGAGGCAAGGCTCCATGGCGAAATGGCTCTAAGACTGGAACAGAAAATATATTTATAGATGTGAGTAGATGTATGGCTTAGTAAACATATATTTTGGTACCATGTCAGCTGAGAGGCCCTAAAAAAATGACAGACACATAGCAAGAAGCACAACTAGCACCGAGACTTAGATTTTTAACCTATTTTACACTAAAAAGAACGAGAGATCTAGGGAGAAATGGTTGATTCCAGGACTAGGGCAGGAAATACACAAGGCAAGCATGGAACATTTCACGGCGTCAGAATGAAAGTACTAAAAACCAAACAAACAAAAATCTCAAACCCTTCATTTGTGGCCTTTATGTCAAAGGGACACAGGAGTCAACTGACAGAGCTCCCAGAGGCCAAAGCTGAGAGTGTGAGCAAGAAAATGAATAAAGCGGTATTAGATTATAACACAAAGTATAAAGAAAATATACATGGGTCTATGTTGATGTAAATAAATTATTATATACATAAATAAATGGGGAGAAAGGATAAATTTCTCTTGCAGAAGAATTCAAATAATTTATGTAGATACTCCACCCTCCAGGAGGAGAAAATTAGTCCCCACTCCCTAAGTGTGGACTATGCATAGGGACTTCTTTCCAACGAGGACAGCATGGGGTGGGGGGAGGACTTTGTAGTGGTGAATCTTGCCAGACACCATCTTAGCTAGATGGACAGGGGGCCATCAACAGTGATAAACCACGTGGACAGAATGTACCCTTGACATGGAGTGGTGAAAATGGAAATTTACCTCTGTGGTGCTACTTCTGTAAACACATGACCCCAGTGTAATCATGTGGGAAAAGAACCAGACAGATTCCAACACTGTGACTGTGAACAGAATACTTGACCAGTAAGTATTCTTCAAAAGTATCAAGGTCATCAAAAAAATGAGGAATGTCTGAGAAACGGTTACAGTCAAGATGAGCCTAAGGTGACATGAAAACAAAATACAATGGGGTATCCAGGATGGGATTCTGGGGAAAAAAAAAGTACCTTAGGTAGAACTGAGAAATCTGAATAAAGTGTAGACTTTGGGTCATAATGCATCCACGTCGGTTCATTAACTGTAATGAATGTTCAGATTAATATGAAACATCAATGACGGAGGGGATTGTGGGTGGGAAAGATGGAACTCTCTGTACTGGATTCGCAATTGTTCTACAGATCTAAAACTGTTCAAAGTCTACCAAAAATAAATAAATAAATAAACAAATAAATAAAGGTAGTGGTCAATTTGAAACATTGAACAAGCACACTGGTGGGACAGTGCTTTGCCCCATGGTGCCTTTCTTCCCGTTTGGTGCTTTGTACCGACAGCGGAAGTTTAGCATCTCAGCGTGTGCCATATTGGTTGCCAGTGGTGTTGGGCCATGGACTCAGCTGGTCCAGGGATTTAATTAATAGGTGTTGTTCTGGAGCTCTTGCTGTTGGCTGGGGTGCAAAATGATTCATTCCCAAGTGGGAAAGTAGAGATTTTCATATCTGAACTTTTAAGTATGAACACCAACACTTTGTTTCAATAGAAAGCTTTACCCGATTTTTATAAAAATGATAGTTTAAGTATATCATTGTCAATATTTGCTTTTCATAGTTATTATTTTAATTTGAGGAAGTGTTGGTGTGAAAGGAATTATCATTCATATACTGCATATATGATTAGTTTTCCAAAGTAAAGCTTTGACTCCTCTTCATCTTTGAAAGCTACTTCCACTCATAATTTACATGTTGCCTTTGTTTTGTGCACTTAAGTTATGGAAAAAGTATGATTATAAATACCTATGTATGTGTAGCTAATTTAACTCAAATCTCACGTTAAAATAGCCAAATTTTTGTTAAAATGTATAAAAGTAGGTTATTCTATGTAGAAAAAGGAACTACCTAGTAAGTAAAAAAAAAAAAAGAAAATTAAAGAGGAAGATCCTTCAGGATGTAATTATGTGGCTCAGGTACAAAACATCTCCTATTTATTATTTCCCCTTGCTTGAAGATATCCTCATATATAAAATTAGTCATCTTTTATTCAAAAATTTCAATTTTCTTGCTTGATGATATCATTAAAATAATTCTTTTTAACTTTGCATCTTAGTTGTCTCAAAGTAGTAATCAGAACACATAAAACAGAAAATGAAAATAGGTATGTCTTATGTGTGCATAGTTTTTTAATTCAAGATTTCTTGTGTTCAATCTCGCAATTACATTTAAAAGGAAAAGAATGCTTTCAAAAGGCCTCAGAAATAAATTGTTCTGCTATCTGTTAAGTATGATAGATAATTTAGGAATGTTATTACCAAATAACCTCTGTGTTTTGCTTTCTGACAGGCAGACAATCATGTATAAATTACAGTAATTCAGTCTTCATCACCTCTCCACGGCAATTCTGAAGCACAAATATTTAACAATGTGCAAAAGAAAAACTAATGCTAGTAAAGGCTATGCATAAATATGTCACTAAAGAGAAATTAGAAAAGAAATAAGTGACATGAAAATTAGAAAAATTTGGTTAAAAAAGGAAGTATTGTTAACTCAGTCTTCATTCTGTGCTTTTGCATTTTTGATTCCAGAATGATCTTTTCTGAGAGTGCATGGGGACAAGGAATTTGCATGTTGCAGAGGCAGGGCAAGGAAACAGGCCCTGAGTGTAAGGGAGAGGAGGTGCAGGAGTGAGGACTCAAGCGAAAGCGGTCGAGGCAGAGATGTGAGCAGGAGAGTGGTGGGCAACAGCACTGACCCAGGACTTTTGAATCAGAACAAGTCACTGAGTTGTGATAGGCAGAAACAGTCAGGATCCAGTTTGAAGTAAGACTATGACTCCATCCACACCTACAGTCATCAGCTCAGAAACACGGGACCCGGAGTCAAGGTAAAGCCACATCTGCCACACAGGAGGAAAAGACTCCAGGGCTGGAGAGAAGGAAAAATAACTCGGGAACGCCACAGGACCTGAAATGGCAGGGCGATGCAGAGGGAGAGGAGAAAAAGAGCAACGTTGAGTCCAGACAGGAAGTTGCCACCAGATGTCCTGCCTGTCAGGTCCCCAGGGTTGGAAAACCCAAGGAAACCCAAGACGGAGGGCAAGTGTCATGGTGGCTTCTCAGCTCACCTTGTTTCTCAACACGGACTAAGGGACCATCACACATCTGCCTTCTTAATCATTTCCACATTTCAAAAACACTATAAAGTCAATTGCTTTCATCCCAAAGATTAAAATGTCTGGTTTTCCACCTCACTGACAATGAGCTTCGATAACTTCTCAAAAGAAAGATTTCCATGAAATGCACCCATCTCACCCTCCTGGGGGGTCACAACCCATTCTGTGAACCTGGTGTGTTGCTTGACTTTCTCATATTCAGTTTCAGATCAATTAATTACTGCAATAAGCACTAATTGACTATCTGCTTGACAGGACATTGTACTGGTGGCTCTTCCCCAGACGTGTTTAAGGCTTGGAAAAGAAAATATGAGTCAATAAATAATGGCAATACAATTATATTAATATTTTAAAGCAGCATCCTGAGACTGGGGGCAATGGGACTTTTTGAGGGTTCCCAGAAAACTTTCTGGAGGAAATGATACTTAAGCAGAAGTTTTAAAGTACAGAGGAACTTCAAGTAGTAAAGTAAAGGAGTTAGCTACTCAGACAGAAGATGGGGATGATGTTGCAAGCTAGCTAAAACTTTCTGTACTTCAGTCAAGAAAGGGAGTTTCAAACCATGAGGAGCCTTTTGGCTAACAGGAAACTTAAATGAATAGGCAGAGAAAGTTCTGCAATGGAGGAAATTGTGGGAAGAGATCACAGGGAAAGCTGGGAGGGTTGTGGTATCGTGGAAGTTAAGGAAAGCAAGTTTCAAGAATGTGAAGGCCAGGCGTGGTGGCGCATGCTTGTAATCCCAGTACTTTGGGAGGCAGAGATTGGAGGATCCGGGTTTGTGGCCAACCTCAGCGCTCTCTCTCTCTCTCTCTCTCTCTACCTAGTGAGGCCCTCCGCAACTTCGTGAGACCCGGTTTCAAAATAAAGTATAAAAAAATAGGGCCGGGGGTGTAGCGCGGAGGTAGAACGCCCCTGCGTTCAATCCCCGGTACCACACACACACACAAAAAATGTGAGATGATGATGAGCAGCAAGTATGAGAGATGGAGTTCTCAAAGGCCAACTGCCAGACTGTATTCAGGTAGCACTGAGCAGCAGTCTAGAGTACCCACCAAGGAGCCAACCACAGCCTCTGTAGCAGATGGCCCCAAACAGCCAGGACGTGGGCAATATCTGATGGCTTTCTGCCCTTGCCTCCAACTTAGGGCCAACCAGGAAAAGACACATGTCCTCCCTTAAGGAATCACAATGCCCAGCTTCTTGATAGCTCACTCTAAAGATTTGGATTTAGAATATCCCCTTATCCCTCACAGAAACAAGTATCAATGATAGAAGTGGGGTTTGGTTGCTAAGGATAGGTCCCTGAGGGTGTGGCCTTGGGGATTATATAAGGTCTTCTCCTCCCCCTGCTTGCTCTCCTGCAAGAGAGACAATCTCCTTTGAGAGCAGTGTTTTGGGCTCTCCCTGTCTCCACTTCTGGCTGCCATGCCCTAAGCCTCAGATCCTGGCCTCATGTGGACTGAACCCAGAATCTCCAAAAAACTGCGAGCACATAAATCTTCCTTCCTCTAAGTTGCATGATTAGTTGTTTTGGATTATAGCAGTGAGAAAGTTGACTGAGACACCCACTGACAGCTTCCCCAGGCTGATGGCCTGCTGCTACTGTGCACCTGCAGATTTCCCTATTGTTCTGTCCCTATAAAGCTGTCTGAGGCTATTTGTGCTGCTATAACAAAATGCCATAGAATGGCTGATACATCATGAACTGAAATTTTCTACAGTCTGGGGACAGGGAACTCTGAGACCAAAGCAAAAGAGGAAGGTGTCAGGGTCATGCCCCCAGTGACCTACCTTTTCCACCACACCCAACCTGCCTCCAATTACCACGCAGTAAGTCCATTCAAGTTATTAATCCATCAGTGTATTGATCCACTGATGATGTCAGAGCCCTGATGCAACGATTGCACCTCTAAACATTCCCGCATTGCCAACACATGAGCTTTTCTGAGGGACATTCTGTATCCAACCCATAAGAGCCTGGAACACAGTAATTACTATGTAAGTAGTCCTTTAGTAAATAATTTTTCATGGCTTATATCTTCAACATCACACCTTACAGTTACATCTCCAAACCAGATAAACCTGAGTACAAATCAGTACATCCAATCACCTCGTTGACTTCCTTTGTTGAATGTCCAACAAACAACTATGTAATGACAAGGTCATAATCCTTCACATGTCTATGAGTAGTTAATATTTAATAGGGAAATCTACAGTAAGGGAGAAGTGAACTAGAATCACTACCTATGGGAGGTTTCCATGAGAACAGCTTTTCTGCTTCTCCTTGGGAAGTTGCCTTCAACTCCCAAGCAGGGGTTGAACTCCCATGACTGGGAACCTTCAAAGGGAATTCTATGAGATTTATCAGTTAGTAAGTGCATACATGCTAATGAGAATGGTGTGCAGCTGTTACGGTCAGCGAGGTAAATGTGATGCAGCCCTGAGTCTTTGACTCCTGAGACGTGCATCTTTGTGAGATGCCATGTCCAGATGACTGACGTGAAGCAGACATCCATATTTCCAATAACCCCATCAAGCTCACAATTCCTTCAAATCCACACTATACAAATAAACAAAAGGCTGTCCTTTACCCTATATTTCTTCTCCCAATAAATGACATTGGGGGACCTTGGGCTACCTATGCACGAATCTACCAGTCTCTCCTGGCGTTTCACACCCAGCTCTGTCTCCAAGTGCTCGTCAGCTCAACTCATTGCTCATTATTTCTTCAGCCTTTCCATTTCCTTCTTTATCCAGGCTAACAACCTGATCCAAGGCACCACCATCTCTCTATTACATCCAGGATCTTGCATTCACACTCCTCCCCCAGTGTCTCTACTAGCAATCAGAATAACTTAAAGTCAAATTATGGTAGTAGAAAACCACCTTGCTCCTTCTCTGCTTAAAATCCTTAAGAGCTTTCTGCTTCTCTCAGCGTATGGTACTTTACTATCCTGAATTAGGAGCCTGCATGATCTGTTCCCTGCCCTGACCATCAGTCTCTTGCAGACTCACCTCCTCTTTCAGTAGATACAGGTGTCTGGTCTTTGGATTTTGGCCTCAGGTGGCTCTCCCTCCCTGAACTAACCTCCCCAGTGTCTCAGTGTTCACTCCTATGCCAGTGTCAGCAAGAAGTCTTCCCCTCATGTTTTCACTCAATAGGACGCTTTACAACTTCAGTGAAACAATTTGTTGTGAAATTGTCTGATGATGCCTATCTCTTCTACCAAATTATTCGCTCTATGAGAGCCATGCGCCTCCTGAATCATGTATATGTTAAAGGCTTGTTGTATAATTAAGAGAAGATTATGGAGAAGAATGGTTTGGACCAAGAGACAACACAGATTAGTGAACAATATTTAATGGTCTGGATTAGGTTGAAGGAAAAATTTTGAATGTCTTCTGCAGCACATAGCAATTAAGTAAGGAAGGTTTTGTTGAGTAGTGTGTTAGAACGATAATGGAGCAAGATAGTTAAAAAGCTGTCAAAAATTATTGAAATTAATGGAGTATGGGATATAATCAGGAACAATAATTAATAAAAAAGTTGTTTCTAGTCTCATACATATTTGACTTAGTACTATATGCAGAAGCATATATTTATGTAATTTTTTTCTGGTAATGGGGATTGAACCCAAGAGAATTCTACCTCCAAGCTACACTCCAGCCCTTTTTATTTTGAAATATGGTCTTGCTAAGTTGTTGAGGTCTCACTAAGTTGCTGAGGCTGACCTCCTCGAACCTGCAATCCTCATGACTGTCTCCCAAGTACTGGGATTATAGACATGTGCCACCATACCTGGTTTTTATGTAAAAATTCTAAACTTCATTTTGAGTTAGACCATAACAGGAAAAACTATTGAAGGAAAGGGGATAACACCTTTGTTTTGAGATCCATGTTTCAAGCATCTCTTGATTCATGGCAGAACCACATTCAGTAAAATCAATAAGAAAATAAAAAATACTTGCAAAGAAAGGGGATAATGAT
Organism: Glis glis; assembly: GCA_004027185.1. Lineage (NCBI taxonomy): Eukaryota > Metazoa > Chordata > Mammalia > Rodentia > Gliridae > Glis > Glis glis. The sequence goes on from PVJS01002528.1 coordinate 12,060, forward strand.
GATTGGATTACCTACTTAGCTACATAAAAGACCAACTCAATTAATATAAGTACACTGTTAAAGTTGTAGATTATTTTTTTCTCCTGAGTACTCTTTTTTAAAGGAAAGAGGATACATATATAATTTACTTTCAGGTTGTCATTTCCAAAAAGGGATGCATAAAATCCAATTACTTAAATGACCACAATGGTTGATGTTAGGTGAAAGTAATATGAATGTCCATTACCAATGATGCAATGTTAGTTAAAAGGATTCTTAAAATACTTTATCTGATACTAAGAAATTGCTGCATTGGTTATAAAATTATCCTAGGAACTTATGGTTTAAAACAATTTTACTGGAACAGCTGATAGTGTGCATTCATTTAAAAAAAAAGCCACAGGACAAGTAAATACTGTGCCAGATGTTTTGTGTCAAAGCAACTAGGTTTTCTTTTAGCTGAGCCTAGCAAGTCTTCCAGGGCATCCTGGAAGATGACATCTCTTGCAGGGCAATATATGAAATCAGGTGTTGAGCACAGAGGGAGTACAATTTACTGTAAACAGTTTCAACAATCTCAGCAAAAACAAAACTTGTTTCAGGAGGAGAAAAAAAAAAAGTTCAACCAACCTTTTCTTGCAAAAGAGAGTGTTAATAACTTCACAAGATAAATGCTCACCTTTTCTTAGATTTTGTGGCATTTTTGTGCAGGTTTGGTGGGATTTATAAATGGGACTTTAAACCAGTTTTCTGCAACTTTGATACCACAACTCTTATGCCTGCCTCAAAGAGGGGATCTACAAGATGGGGTAGAGAGTATTGAGTGGCCAATCTGTGTGACTTTTTAATTGTCCAAATGTAAGTGGGAATACTCAAGGAAATAATTTTGTGGGTTTCCCTTTTAAGCCCCTTTCATTTTTATGGCCTTCAATATTATCTTCTAATATTCCTCACTTTGATTCTAGAGAAAACTCTGAAAACATAAGTAGGTTGGGCAGTCCAGTCATCAAGCTGTTAATGGTGATGGTATGTAAATACCTCAGGAAGCTATCACAAGTCGCCGCACTGCAATTCTGCACCCCCCTCTTTTTTCTTTGGGCACATAAGCAGAATTAAGCAATCTGGCAAGAGAATTAAAAAAAGATAATAATACATTTATGTTGCTCAGTCTGGCTCAAAATTACAGCTGGTGGTTAGTAATTCTTCAGCTCATTTGTGTATCTGTTTCTGGATCTCTCCAAATGCATTATGGTACCAGAAGTGAAGTAAAAAAAAATGTGGCCACAAATTAATTAAATAAATTTCCTGAGCATTTGGAAAGATTGGAAGCTCACAGTTAAATGAACAAGCACAACTTTTTGAAATTGAATATTTTGAGCTTGCGACAGTAATTTTTCTCTGGGTGTCAACATCATCTTTCTCTAAATCACCAATCTTCACAGTCGAAACGAGAGGGAATTTTTAAATTGATTCAGAAATAATGTGGACTTTATTATACATTTAAGTTTACACTTTATTTTAATATTACTTTCCCTTTAGGAGCATACAGCAAATTTTCAGGAAAGAAGAAACAGTCTAATTCTGACTGTATCTCTATTGCACAAAGGTAATGATTTGTAGGTTGATTTGTGTATAGGTGATTTACTGGGAAGTAAAATGGGTTGAATTGTATCTCTCCAAAAGACACATTGAAAACCTAACCATTTACCTATGGGTCTGATCTTATTTGGAAATAGGGTCCTCGCAGATATAGTCAAGCTAAGATGAGTTTGTTAGGTAGACCCCAATTCAGTAAGACCAGTGTCCTTATAAGAAGGCAAAAGATGAGAGACAGATATACATAGAGGGACACCAATGTACAGAAATAAATGGAGAACACCACATGACAACCAAGCCTGAGATTAGAGCGATGTATCTGCAAACCAAGGACCAGAAACGAAGAGAAACGCACACAGCGGACTCTCCCCTGGAGCCTGCAGATATCTTAATTCAGGACCTGCAGATACTTTTAACTTAATATTTTAGCCTCGACACTGTGGAATGATGTTTCTATTCAGTAAGCTACCCAGTTGGTAGTACTTTGTTATAGCCATCTTAGGAAATTGGCGTGGGTGTTTCCTCAAAAGCAACAACAGGGGAAGTTGGAGCAGCAAAACTGGGCAAGCAGAGGAAGAAACTGTGATGCAGTAACAACGGGAGCTCCACTGGCCTCACCAGAGACCCTGGAGCTTCAGTGGTCCTCCAAAGTTGTCTCCAGCTGAGGACGGGGTGGGGCCATGCACCGCTGCACCAGGCAGTGAATGGAGGTGGGTCAATCTAGGATGTTAGTCCTCCAGCCAGGGACAAGGTCCAGAAATTCTCAGCAGTGAGCTGCTTGGGGGAATGACTGCTTCATCCTAAGAAGAGGGTCTGAGCAGCAAAACAACGTTCACTACATCCTTGTGCGCACACGTCAGCATTTCTTTGGGACAGATTCCAAACCTAGTAATACTGTATGTTCAAAAAAATGCAGATGTTAGTAAATTTGGTAGATACTGTCAGGCAGCCCTTGCTAAAATTCCTCTACTCACACCTCCAGGGCTTGAGAAAGGCATATTCCCTCATCCCCCAGCTTAGTAAGTGGGGTCAGCCAGCTGGTGGAGAGTGTAGCTTATTTTAATTGCACTGTCAATACAGCTGAAGATCTTTACAATACATTTACTGGACATTTTTTGTAGTCTGTGAAGTGCTTTTGCTTATCTTTGCATATTCTCTTACTGAGCTGTTTTCCTTTTTTTTCTAATTGATATACCAAAACATATTTTCAACTCTTTGTAGGAACATAAATGGCAAATATTTTTAACCCAGTTTTTTTGAATTTTTTATCTTTGTTAAACAATATCTTTATGATGCTGAAATATTCAGTATTTCTCTTTCCAAACCTTACTCATTTTTGTATTTATTACCTATTATATCTTACATAAAATTAGAAAGTGTTTGGATATAGTATCATAGTAATATATGTATATAATTTATCTTTTAATTATCTGGAACTTACTATTAGGAATGAAATCAACTATGGGTTCAATTTTTTTTCTGTTTTTGCTTTTATTTTCTGTTTTTGGTACTGGGGATTGAACCAAGGGGCATTTTACCTCCAAGCTACACCCCCATTTATTTATATTTCTTATTTTGAAATATAAATCTATAATCTGCTACAAATGACACTTTACTTCATCCCTTAAACATGTCCTTGGCTATATTTCACCACAAATCCTTGCAGAGAAAAGTTAGATTTAACTTGTCCAATTTTATTTTCAAAACACGAATGAGTGTAGTGGTTCATAGCTGTAATCTCCAAACTTGGGAGGCTGAGACAGGAGGATCACAGGTTTGAGGTCAGCCTCATCAACTTAGTGAGATCCTGTTTCAAAATTAAAAGAAAAATGAAAAAGGGCTAAGGGTGTAACTCAAAGGTAGAACATTCCTGGGGGGGGGGTGACAAGGATTGGCTGGGATAATAGTTGATTCACTTTAGTTTTAGAGTAATTTGTTATATTTGACATGATCACAATACTGACCCTTTCCATTCAGAACTTTCTTGATAAAGGCCATATTAAAGCTTTTGATCGCTTGCTTATTAGTTTTTACAGTTTATTCCTAGTTATTAGAGCCTTTGGTTCTATGCAAAAACATTTTTTCCTTCTTGACATTTATTAATTGGTTCCTATTTATTAGTATCATATTTACTAGTTGACCTCATTTTCAGCCACTTTTCCAAAATACCATTTATTGGAGATTTTCTAATGGGACTCAGATTTCCAGAGATAATGAGGACACTCATCATCCTTTTTCTCTTTCTAATTATAATAATTCTAAACTTGAAAAATAATACTTTGCTGTAATATTTTGACAAATAATTTTTTCAAGGCAAAGTAGTTTTCTCTTCTTCCCAGCTTACAAAATTATTTTGTTTGCAATTCTTACATGTCTTATTATTTTTAAACTTCACAACAGATAATTGAGGAATCTGTCTTCAGGCCAAAATTCTCTATGCGATCCTTCAGACCTGACCATGGATGGTTACAAAGGCATTCCTGGCAGACCTCACCAGGGGAAGCTGCCCTCCACACAGAGACCTGGTACCCAGCCAGTGCCTTGCTGCCTCTGGAGAGAGGGCATTCAAGGACTCAGCCCATCCCACTGACCACCTCCATGGGAGACCTCCTGATCAGAGGTGGCACATGGCCAAGACCTTCTTCAGCTGCTTCTGCTGAGACCAACTTACCCAGGGGCCTTCCAGGACCCTTTCTCACCATGATTCAGTTCTCAATAATCTTTCTTTCCTTTTTTCTTCTCCCCTTCTTCCATCCCCAGGTCCATAATAGAGCTGGAGCCTTTGTTTGGCTTGCTGAGCAATGAGAGGTCCCAGGTGTGTACAGATATGTCTGATTCACACACAGGTGCTCTTACATGGGAAACAGACACTGGGGGACCAGCAGTGTCCTTCCAGCTTTCCACTCATGCTGGTGCAACAAGTGAACAAGGTTTACTGCTCATTGCTTTGCAGGACCACCTCCATCCTAGCAGCTCAACTATGTGTCAGCTACCTCTCAGCTCTTGACAGTAATACAGTTTGCCAAATTCTTTTCTCAGATCTTTGAAATGGTAATAGGATCCTTCTACTTTAATCTGTTAGCAGAGTGAATTTAATTTAATTCAGGCATCTAACTGCTGACTTATCCTTGCTCTCTTGGGGTAAATCGCATGTGTTTCTGGTGCATTCCCCTGCTTAAAGACCAGCAAATTAGCTTTTGTTGTTGTTGTTATATTAAGGTTGTTTGGCTCCATGTTTATAAGAGAGATTGATCTGTAATGTGTTTTATTGAGTTAGTTGATTCTATTTCTCTCTCTGACATTCTTCATGCTTGGGAGTCATTCATGACCAATGGGATTTTCCCCTTGGTCCATGCCAAGTGGAAAGAGAATGGTTCATGATCAGTGAAAGAGAATGGTTATCAGAACTATCATAGAGTTGTGTGTGATGCTGAGGTCTTTTAATAGCATGTGGGATATTTGTTTTAATTTTTCACTTTTAAAATCTCTGAGCATCTTTGTATTTTTATGAGGGGTTTAAACAAACCTTATTTTAAGAGCTGCATCTTCGGACTTACTCTTTTCAATTATTGTACTTACTATTTATAGTTTCTACCACTTCCTTCTCTTTTCCTTTTTCCCCTACAGATATGTTTTTAGTAATTTTTAATTTTTTTTCTCAGGAGTTCAGCATTTAAATGCCAGATTTCTATTTTCCACTGCCCTTCATATATTAAAACATATTTAACATATGTATTTCTACTAATGCTGAAAATGAATCCATATCTATAATGAATTCATTGAATAAAACATGCTTTTACTCAGAACCATAAAGGTTTTGTTGAAATCTGGAGTTTTTATTTCAGTTTTTTTTTTCTATTATGCTTTAACTGTTTTAGAAATTCTTTCTAAATAATTGCAACAGAATACATAGTCACAGAGTGCTAGTAATTACTTGGTTTGTGTAAAGACTCTCAGTATAGGGGCACCACCCTCTTTGCCAGGCACCCTATCCCATATTCCCTGATATACTCTTTATTTTCTCTACATTTAGGGTTGGTTGCATTCTTAAGATCTTTTCATTTATGCATTTGTTTGGAAGCAAAGTACATGAATGGGAGGTAAAACTTTTTTTTCGGAACCGGGGATTGGACCCAGGGGCATTCTACCTCTGAGCTACACCCCCAGTCCTATTTTTTATCCTTTATTTTGAAACCGGGTCTCACAAAGTTGCAGAGGGCCTCACTAAGTAGCTAAGGCTGGCCGCGAACCCGGATCCTCTGGTCTCCGCCTCCCAAGTACTGGGATTAGAAGCGTGCACCACCACGCCCAGCTAAAATTTCATATTCAATATATACTTATTATTTCTCATGAAATTTAAATGACAACACAGCATTGTAGATTATTGCCAGGAACCGGCTCAGCGGCGGCGCGAACTGAGCAGGGAAGTAAGTGTCGACGGCCCGAACAAGCAGCACCACGAGCGGGGAGCCAAGTAAAGCAAGGTCTTGTTTATTAGAAAGACAGTCGCACTTTTAAAGTAAAGGCCATAAAGGAAATCCCCGGGCAGTAGGGTGTGGTCCAATGGCAGGGACGGTCAGGTCATTACACCCCCCTGTAACCTATCATAGGCGAAGGCACCTATTGTCCGTGAGCACGGAAGGAGGTAACTGCCTATCATAGCCCTCCTGAGGTTAGGTGGGGTTAACCGTGGGACCTCCCTCTGAGGGGTCCGCCAGCGCCATCTTTGCCATTGATATGCTGAGTCACTGCCATGTGGAAGAGGCCCGGTACTCTAGAGCAGGCTTCTGTTAGTCCACCAGGCCCTTTCATGGCACTGGGTGGAGGGCCCAACAGATTATCAGTAAGCCTGATAAAAATTGGAAAATTACATGATGTGAAATCTCGGTATGTGTAGATATGGGCAATAGGAACCTTTGGCACTGATTTTGAGTAGACTAGTATAACTATTCTGGAAGGGTGTCTAGAATCACATTGTCAAATTAACTACACAAATAAATTATGACCAAGTCATTCTACATATATCTAGGTAGATAGATAGATATAGATATAGATAAAAACTTTGCACAGGTCCAAAACAGATAGATGTATGAGTAGCTCTCTATAGTATTACATATTGTGTTAAACTAAAGGTAAATGAGGAATTCACAATGGAGATTCACTGAAGGAAGAGACAGGATGTATGCATAACAAAAACAAAAAACAAAGAGTTTAAATATATCCTTCTTGGGCGGGAGGGAGAGAGAGAGAAAAGAAGAGAGGAGAGGAGAGGGAGGGGGAGGAGGAGGAAGGGAGGAGAATGGAATGAGATATATAAGACAAAAAAATACCCTGAGAATTCATTAAAATGTCAACTTAAAATATACACACAATTTAAAAATACACAGAAAACAAAGTCATGAGAAAAGTTGAGGCATAAAGGGATTGTCTCAAGTCCTGTTAAATTGAAGCAGATTGCAAGATAAGAAGCCTTGTGTAGTGTGATTGATCAAGGATGTGCTTCCAGGAAAAACTGCCAAGGAAAGGGGAAAGCAGGACAGGAAAGGGACAGAAACCAATTAAGGGCGAGATTTCAGATTTAGATGCAGCTATATGTTTTCCCACAGGTTAAGTGCTTCCTGTACTATGCTTAGTAGCAGTATTGAGGGGAAATCTTTATGCTGTTGCTGATCCTAGAGGAAGAGCACTCTGAATCTCACCATTAAGTATGATGCTAACAGTAGGGTTTTTATAATTATCTCTTTCTAAATTTAAATAAAGTCTTCAAATTTATTAGGCCTAAAGTTGTGCATAGTATACTCTCATTACTCTAAAATCTGTTGGATCAGTGGTTATGTCTACTCTTTCATTCCTGAAATTTTTTAATGTCTTTTCTCTCTGGGTTTTCTTCCTTGGGAAGCCTGGGAAGTTATCAGATTAATTCCTCTTTTTCAAAGAAATACTGTTTGGTTCCACTAATTTTTTCCATGATTTTAGTAAAGTTGATTCTTGCTCTAATATTTACTTATTTATTGGTACTAAGGATTGAACCAAGGGACATTCTACCCCTAGCTCTTTTTTTTTTTTTTTTAGAATCAGGGTCTTGATTAGTTGCTGAGGCTAACTAGAACCTTCGATCTTCCTGTCTCAGTCTCCCAAATAGTGTGCCACCATGCCTGGCTTTCTCTAACATTTATTCATTTCTTACTTTGCTTGCCTTGTGTTCAACCTGCTTTTTCCTTAGTCTCTCCAGAGTTCAGATGAGTTCTTTGTTCTTTAACCCCAATTATTTCATGTGCTTAATAAAAGTTGTTAATTTGCAGCATTTTTTAATTGTCTCAGTCAACATTCACATTGCTATAATCCAAAACAACTGACCATACAACTTAGAAGAAGGAAAGAAAATGTATTTGCTCAGTTTGGGTTTTTTTTTTGAGATTTTGTGTTCAGTCCATGTGAGGCCAGGTCTGCAGATCTCAGAGCATGAGGGTAGGAAGCAGAGAGAGGGAGAGAGCTAGGTTCTGCTCTCACATCATGGAGGCTGGAAGCAGACAGAGCAAGCAAATAAGGGGATTCAAAGACGAAAGCCCAGTCCCTAAGGCCACAGCCCCAGGGACCCACCTTCTCCATCCACACCCTACCTGCCTATATTACCACCCAGTAAATCCATTATCATGGATTTATCCTCTGATGAGATTACAAACCTCATGATTTAATTATATCAACTCTGAACATTAATACATGAGCTCTTCAGGGGACAATCTATATCTAACTATAACAATTATAGTAAAGGTGAAATCATTCTTTTTCAAACTCTATATCTCCAACATAAAACTAAAGTCTAGATTTTGTCTTATCAGTGAACAATATTTAGTTTTGACTTTGTTATATTGAGTCCATTTCACATCTATGACTGATTGATTTCATGATAGTGATAGCTTTCCTAATAGTAAACCAACTTTTTTTTAGAATAAAACCAATCCAAAAAAGAAAAACTATTATTCTTTTATTATATTATCAAATCAAATTATTCAGACTACTAAGGATTTTCACAAGTATATTTCTAATAGGATACATTGAATATTTGAGTATTTGGTACCCGTTTACATTCTGATCATGTGTGTAGTTAAATAAATGGGAAATTTGTTTGTTGTACAACATCATATAATCAAATTTAGTTATTTTGAAAAATGTGAAAGATACAACCTGCCAAGCACTCTGAGGTAGTCATTTTTTGAAGTAATTTCATATCATAAATTTAAATTATTTCCATGCATAAAGTGCTATGTTATGTGTTTACCTATGCATTTTATTTCTATTTTATTTAAAATTTTGCTTTTTTATTTGCTTTAAAATTTTGTCTAGAATTGTACATCTGTCTCAGACACACTTAGGGTTTTTTTTTATTCAGATATAGCTTTACTTCCCTTCTTATAACCTAATTTGGATGTCTATGGGTGTTTTTCTTGATGAGCCTTCTCCAAAAATTTATGTTTTAAATAAGATTTCAAATATGAGTTCTTAGACATATTTGTTAATTCTACTTTATAAATGTTTTATTGTTAATATATGACTTTCATTCCTTATTAATGGCTTCTTCCTGCTTAGGTTGCCCATGAGGATTATAGAAGTAAAAGCTTAATACCAAAATCCTTAAAAATAAAATAGTAAATTATAAGTGGTTATAAATTCTTAAAGTAATGTGATGTAATGGCATTTATTTTATTTGTCTCAATTTTATTTATTAATGTGGGGAGGTACTGGGGATTGAATCCAGGGACATTCTACCTCTGACCTACACCTCCAGCCCTATTTTATTTTTTTATTTTCAAACAGGGTCTCACTAAGTTGCTGAGAGTCTAAGTTACTGAAGCTGACCTTGAATCTGTGATCCTCCTGTCTCAGCCTCCCTATTTGTTTTTTAATCCTCTGTTTCTGAAGGTTTAACTAAATGTCAGTAAATATTCTAAAGGAGAATGTGGAGAGAAATAGAACAGAGAAAATATATTTTTGATTTAAGCAACAAATATTTATTGAACAACCATCATATGCAGGGACAATAAACATTTTATGTGCGTGGTTATTTCCCTTTGAAGTCTTCATTATGAACAGACATATGGAGAGATAAAAGATAATTGTGACTAATTATTTTGGAATTTGGATGTGTATTTAAAGAAATAAAGTGTATGAGAATAATCCTGCTATGAGCAGTTAGGGGAGATGTGACTACAATCCATCCCCATAGCTTAAAAACTGTATTTGCTCATGTTGCATCTTAAAATGAATGGTGAGTGGTTCCGTCTGTCTGTCCGATAAGCATGGATGGATACTACCCAAACTTGAATTCCTTTCAGATGTAACTTGTTTCATCAATAATTTAAAATGATAATTTAGAAAATATGTAAGTGAATAGTAGACTTCAGAAAAAAAAATCACTTCTTTCTCCATGGATAACTGAATCAATAGTAAAAGAAAATCTGTCCTCAATATTGTTTCCCAGATACAGTGACAATGAAATGTCTTAAAATGTTAAAACTAAGAATAAATATGATATAATAATATTAATAGTAAATACTTAAATTAATAGTTTAAGCATATATACTATGTACTAGGAACTACTGCATATATTTTATATATTAATCTCACTTTTTCCTCACAACACAACTATGAGGATATTATCCTAAAATACAGATTAGCAAACTAACGAATAGAGAGGTTAAACTTTTCCAAATTCACACAACTCGTAGCAAATTTAAAACTCATTAAGTTTTTCCAACTCCAGATCCCCAAATATATGTCGATATGCATATGAATGTATACATCAAAATTTTAAAAATATCATCTTGAAATTTGTGTAAATACCCTGAATTATTCTAGAGCATAACTTGTATGACAACAGCACAATTTATATTCATCAGAAAAATATGAAATGTCATTGTCATTAGTATAACAGATAAGTTTTCTACAAAGACAAAAGAACATATCCAATATCCCTGAGATAAAGTGAATTTTATCAAAGTCCTTGATATTCTTTTATAAAAGAAAAATCATTTTAGATGCTGATATCTGAACTATTACTAAAAATTTTCCCTGGCTACAAAATACATCTCCCAAATTACTTACCCAAATTTTGGAAGTCCCAATTAAAAATGTTCTTATGCTATAAAATTATAATTTATCACACATGACAAATGTTGTTTGAATGAGAAGGGAATGGAGAGCCGATTTCTCAGAGGAAGGGCAGAATGAGTATGTACCTGGAAGGGAAAGTGATAAGAAAAATAGCAGGAAAATGGAAACAGATGAAAACTCCCCTTGGGGAAACAGGAGAGAACTACCTCACCTTTGTTCTTAGGTTTCTAAGTGAGAAATACAAACACACAACTGCTGGGATTATTATGCATAGACACAGTCCACGGGGCCAGAAAGGACACTGGGCTTCACGACAAAGATACAGATGCTTTTTAATGGGTCTGCTCTTGATATTCTACCCTTCCTCCTCCCTCTGCAATCCTGGACCACTGCAAAAAGGTACAGAAGCAAATAAAAATGTCTATGACCAAGGGGCCATGACACAAAGGTAAAGTTTAGAAGGAGAGTCCCAGAGATCATCATTCAGTTGGAAGTCTAGAGATGAGATCCTTCGAGTTAGTTTGTTGATGACTTTTAAAAGAAGGCAGTATGATACAGGGAAGTGTAACTACTCCCTAACACTTTTCTGTTGGCTACTGCTTTAGTAAAAAAAAAAAAAAAAAAAAAAAAAAAAAAAAAAAAAAAAAAAAAAAAAAAAAAAAAAAAAAAAAAAAAAAAAAAAAAAAAAAAAAAAAAAAAAAAAAAAAAAAAAAAAAAAAAAAAAAAAAAAACAGTCAAGGTGTCCATCAACAGACGAATGAGTTACAAAACTATGGGATATGTACACAATGGAATTTTATGCAGCCATAAAGAAGAACAAAATTACATCATTTGTAGGGAAATGGAAAGAATTAGAGAACATTATGCTAAGTGAGATTAGTCAGGCATAAAGAGTGAAAAGTCGGATGTTCACCTTAATATGTGGAAGCTAGAGAGGAGATTTAGAAGGGACTCCAGACAAAGAAGAAGAAAACTTTAGATGAACAAAGAAGATGACCTAACTGAGGGAGTTGGGAGGGGGGTGGAGGGAAACACACTAAAGCACATGAGGTATAAATCCAAACTTACAAGACTCAATCACTGTGCAGAGCACTAAAGGGAGGGAACAGGGAGGGAATGGGGTGGGATCTGAGGGAGGGCTAAATGGGCAATGTGTGCATGTATGATTCTGCTAACCTGACACCTATCAAATGTATAATTACAATGCACCAGTAAGTGGATATAAATAAAAAAATAAAGTTAGGAAAGTTAAAAAAAAAACCTTTCCACCAAGTTGCTGACACTGTGGAGATTTTTTGAAGGAGAAAGTGGAGAAGGTTTTGTTTTGGAGGATGGGGGAGAAACACTAATGATATGCCAGAGGTTTCCATCAGCCGAAGTGACCATCAGTGTCTCACTGAAGGTAAAAATCATCAGGAAAATGTGGTGCAATAAATAAGAAGGGTTCGAGTTAATACTTCTAAGTCAAGATCTGTCTAAAAGGAAAAAGATAAATGTCTAGAAGAGGAAACACCTTCGAAGCCATTCCTTCTGTCTGCCATGGAGCCAGCAAGCAACCAGTGCAGAGGATACATGTCTGATAAGGACAGGTGAGCACGTATAGCTTCCTTTGCTTCCCTCCTTCCTCATTCCCCGGTGAGGTGAGTGGGAAGTTCACCATTAAATGCAGCCCTGTGTGGGAAGTACCAGGTGAGGGGAGACCAGAGCTGGGGTTCCTACATTTCACACTATGAGCTGTGGAAGGAGACATTCACTCGAGCATCTTTTCTAATACCATGTGAGCAAATTTTTGCTATGCTGAGTTACACGTTTCAACATTCATTCACCTTCTTTCTGAAACAAAGGTCTCAGAGAATGCCCCACCCAGAGTCAACCACAACCTATAATTACTCTGATTCCTACAATAATGCATGGCCACTTAATAGCCACAAAAGAGTGTGTGTTCTGTCTTCTATAGTGGGAATTGCACTGAAAAAGAGCTTCTCAGCCAGAGACTGGATTTTGCCACTAGAGTGACATGTGACTGAGGTCCACCCAACAGAATAGGAGCAGAAGTGGTCTGCACCGTACAGTCTTCCATGTGCTACTGACCCAAGCTGCTTTCTCTCTCTGCTTGAATAGATATTCTCCTAGGTGACCCGAGAAGCCACCTGTAGTGCCCCTATGCATCAGTGTCAGCAACTGTGAGAAGAGGGCCACCTTGTTGACCTGGTCAATCCTCCCAATATGATAAGTGCACAAAAAATACATGCCTACTGCGTTGGAGTCATTCATCACTAGGAGGTCGATTTCTTACTGGATTGACAGCCCCAACCAATAGAAGCCCATACAATGACATGATGTCCTCACACATGCAAACCACCCTGTGTCATGAATATAAGTGCGGAGATGGCTGCTCCCTGCTTGATAAGACCTCGCCTGTCCAGCCACCTGCACAGGTGACTAGAGGTGAAGATGTGATAAGGAAATTTAGAAAGGCTCAGGGGGGGGGGTGTCATTTCAGAAAGAGTAAAATAGCCTAATGGATGAGCAGGCATCCTCTTTCTCTGCCACCATAAAGAACAGTTATTAAAACCAGCGATTACCATTAAAGGCAACTCCCTGACCCGAGCAAGTTGGTAAAAACCATCCGGGCTTCATTTATAACAATTTGGCCTCCTGCTCCCCAGTGACTTTTTAGAGCAACCAATTAGCTCTGCAGGAAAGGTAACCACAGACAAAGATGCTAGCATGACAGAAACATTCGAGGGATACCTTTCATTTTCTTAAAGCTCACAAGTCTCTTTTTGTTTCCAGGGTATCATGCCAGCCGTCCAGCCTCAAAGGGAGAGGGGTGATTTCACTGGCCCCTAAAAACACACCTAACCACAGGTGCGGTGTGGTGCGTACAATCACACTGTCTGACAATGCCTTTTTCTGTCATTCCTCTGTCCTTCCCTGTGTTCCTCTTCACCCCATTCAGTTTTTAATTTGCTTGTTATTATACAATCCTGCCAACCTCACCTAAAATAAAAAAAAAATTTTCTAAAGACTCTCAGTGTGAAGGAGCATCGCTGCAAATCAGGGCTCTTAAAATGGGCTTCTTTCACTCCATTTCCAAGATCCCTGCTGCCAGTGTGGCTGCCGATCACAAATTCTCTATCCCAGTCAAAGATGCTGTTTCTGTGATCCCCCCGTGCTTGGGTCGTCAAAATGCCTGGCTCCCGTTTTTGAAATTTCCAACATCGCCCCCAAAGAACCTTTCCTGAGGCCACCCTGTCACAAACCTCAGCAGCTTCAAAGGTGGACAAGGACGTGAGAGGGTTTTCTGCTTGATGAAACAATGTCTGCCTCAAAGTATGGGTCGTGTGGGCCCTTTCCCTTGTTCTGTGCTGATGTAGCAGTGGCGAGATTGATTTTACAATCATAGGATTTGGAGCTTAAAGGGATCTTATAAAGCAGAGAGTACAAGTCTCTCAGGGGTGCAGAGGTTAAATGACTTGCTCGAGGTCACCAGATTAAGTAGTGGCAAATCAGATACATTAACCCAAGGCTCCCCATTCCTGCTCCTCACTCTTCCCCCCCTTTCACTGTGCTATGAAGATGGGCATTGTGAAACCCACACAGTTTAAAAGAGATGGGGTCGAAGATCAGTCCTTTGGCTGCGCTGCCCTCTTTCCCCGATTAATTACGGTGCTCCTTGTGTAACACTGCTGTTAGTGATCCACATAGCTAGCAAGTATGCTCTCCTCTTCTCTCCTTTCTCTCCGTTGGGGATTGAACCCAGGACTCTACCCTTGCTAAGCAAATGCTGTACCACCGAGCTACAATGCCAGCCCTTTTCTACTTTTATTCTGAGACATGGTTTTGCTAAATTGCTCAGGCTGACCTAGAACTTGTGATCTTTCTGCCTCAGCCTCTCAAGGAGCTAGATTACAAGCGTGCACTACCATGCCCAGCTACCATGTAACTCTTGATGAAGTTAGATCAGCACGTGTCTCTTGAAGTTGACTTCCAACTGGAAAGACAATCTCTAGCCCTGGACACGCAATGTCTCATAGTCAATTTACCATCTTCCCAGCTCATGGCCAATCATGAATCGAAAGGAAATTCTATGGCAAAATGGACAACAATGTAAACACATGCACCTACTAGAAGAGCCGAATCTAACACATTGACACCACCAAATGCTGGTGGGGATGTAGAGCTGTAAGGACTCTTGTTCATTGCTGGTGGGTGTGCAAATGGTACAGGCACTCTGCAAGTCAGTAAGCAGATCTTACAAAGCCAATCATGCTCTCACCCTCTCTCTCCATATGGTCCAGCTCCACATTCCCAGGGATTTATACAAATAAGTTAGAACTCTCCTTCACACAAAAACCTGGACTAAAAATTTATAGGAGCTTTACTCATAATTGTCAGAAATGGAAACAACTAAGATGACTGCCCATAAACGAATGCATAAGTAAGCTGTGGTTTATTTACACAATGTAATATTGTTCAGTGATAAAAAATGAACTCTCAAGCCATGAAAATACATGAAAAACCTTAAAAACACATTTCTAAGTAAAAGAAGCCAGTTCAAAAAAGGCTATGTACTGTGATTCCAACTGTATGACATCCTAGAAAAGGCAAAATTATAGACACAGGCAAAAGATTAGTGGTTGTCAGGGATTTAGGGCAAGGTGGGAAGAGATGGGTATATGAAACAAGGACATTCTTAGGGTGACTAAATTATTCTGTGTGAAACTGTAATGGTGGATACATGATATTATGCATTAGTCAAAAGCCATATAAATGTACAACACAGTGAGCTATGGACCCTAGACAGTAATATACATTAATATTAGCTTATCCATTATAACAAATATGTCATCCTAGTGCAAGATATTAATAGCAGAAACTGGGGAGAGTGGTTCTAAGGGAACTCTGTACTTGCTGCTTAATTTTTCTATTAACATAAAACTGCTCTAAAATATTTTTAAAATGTAAACACTGCATGTTAATAAGAAGAAAAGCACAATTGTGTTGATACAGCCCTTGCTGACATAATATTTCAACTGCTAATTTTCTCATAGTTCAATCCCAGGGCCTGAGACCATTGCCAAGTCTCCCAAGCTACTTAATATTCATTGATCCAACAAATATTGAAGTACAAATCACTGCCCTTGTGGAGATAGTTGTATCACACACTGATGCTTACCAACATACCTGGCATATACGGTGGTAAGCTCTTCTGTTAAGTCATGTAACACTTGCAGCAAAATGACCAGGGATGTTTACTGATGTTATGCACATGTGGAAACTCAGACAGAAAACTGCAGAATGGAGATTTGAATCCAGGTCATCTGGTTCCAAAACACTCATTTGTAACCACTACATAATAGCAGATAAAACTGTGACTCTAACAAATTATTTGCTTTCTTTCAAGAATTAACCCGAGCTCAATTACAGGAAGTAAAGAATTCAAAATGAACAGAATAAAATTAGGAAACTCAAGGAACTATTACCTAAAAATTAACCTCATGTTGAAAAGCTATGGAATAGCGAGAGAGAGACCAAAAAGAGATCTTGGGAGGTAGAAGAAGACTTCACAGAGAGGACTTCAGCTAAAAGGCCCTCCGAAGCAGCAGGTAGAGCAGAGAGGAATGAAAGATAACTCACATCTGCAAATAGTTTGATAAATATGCCTGAGAATGAGAAGGGCCAAGACTGGGCTCACCTTGGCCAGGTGATGGAAAACCTTCTACACCAGTGGTTCTTCACGAGTGGTCCCTGCACCAGCAGTAGCAGCACTTTGGAACTGTCAGACCTGCAGTTGCTCAGGCCCCACGTCAAACCCACTGAACCTGAGACTCCGAGGATGGAGTCCAACAAGCTAGCTGTAAAAGCTTTCCAGACGATTCTGGCACATGCTAAGTCCTGAGAACCACCAGGCGAAACCATTCTCAACAGTCCCAACATCATTTATTAGGGGACAGAAAACTACAAGGACACTATGAAGGACAAAGACATAATGTGTGAGCCAATAAAATCCTTACTCAGGTGGTTAAAATGAAGTTTCAAGGTCATTCTAAGATGCTTTGAATATATAAAAGAAAACATGATCATCTGATTTGTTACAACTCTCACTTATTTTTAATTTTTATTTTAAATCAACAGAAAAATATGCATTTATAAACATATTATTTACAATATGATATTTTGAGGCATATATACATTGTGGAATGGTTCAATCTGGCTAATTAAAATATGCATTACCTCCCATAGTTATCATTTTTGGGGGGAGAACTTTTAACATCATGGTGATTGTAGTTAATGACATTTTTGTATTCTTGCAAAATGCTGGGTGTTAAAGGCTTGCACTACATGTCTAACTTTCAAAAAAGCTGTCTGTCATGATATTAGTTACCAAAATAATGGAAAAGAATCGAGGGCATATCTAATACCTAATGTCATATATCAGATACATACACACAGACACGCATTTCATTTTATTTATAAGAAATGCTCTGATGTGAACCTAGAGCACATACCTGGCTATGAAAATAGGAAATGGAGCCCTTTGGGAACCAAGAAAGAGGCAATTGCTTTGTTGTCTGTCATTTGTGTTTTCTTTTTGAAGCCTCCATTTTAAAACTGGATATCTGAGGGCTACATCCATTTTTAGAATGAACCTCTTTCCTTTTGAAATCCAGAGGCCCCGGCTGGTCTGTGGAGCAGGATTGGGTTTGGGAGGGGAAGAGGAATCTTTGTCAATCACCTGTTTTCCTCTACGCCTTTGAGAGAAGGGCTCTCATTTTCTTTAGATGGATTACGGTTTAGGAGTTTAGAGAGTTTTCAACAATTGATTTGTAACACAAAAACAACAGAAAATAGCTAACAAAACATCATCATAAGGAAAATTATCTATTTAAAAAAATTATCAAAGTCAATCACTATGCTGAGCAAGGGAATGAGGGAGGGGGAAGGAATGGGGAGGGAACGGGGGAGGGCTCAACGAGTGCTGTGTGCATGTAAGCCTCTATCACCCTGAACCTCAGCGAGATGTATAATTACAATGCACAAATAAAAAAATTGGTTCATAGTCAGGTACGGTGGCCCACACCTATAATCCTAGTACTTGGGAGTCCAGAGGATTGCAGGTTCGAAGCCACCCTGGTCAACTCAGCGGGACCTTATTTTGAAATAAAAAATTTAAAAAGATCTGGGGATGTAGCTCAATGGTGGAACACCCCTTGGATTCAATTCTCAGTACCACAAAAATAAAACAGTTCAGGATAGAATATTATGGAGAAATAGAAATAATAAAATTATGATCATATTGAGGATGGAGTTAAGAGTCATAAAAGAGCACCATGCTGCAGCTGGTACCTGTAGGGTATACGGAAGGGAATTAGACACTGCCACTAGGGAAAAGACATGTGAGCAAAATTTTGAGGAAACTATTTTTATCACCATAAAAAAATGTTTCCCATCTGTACTGTTTAGCCAATGAATTAGGACCTACTGGAGACCCCCAGTGGGAGATGACTATATAATTAGGTAGGTTTCTTCCTTATGTATGGACTATTCCATTTATTTGGACTTTTCTGTTTATATGTCTAAAGGGTTATGGGGAAACTGAAGCATTTCCTCACGATAAAGTGATCCATAATAAAAATAAATGCCTCACTTTGCTGTATATGATTTATAGAGCCACAGGAACTGAGTTTGCTTTCTTGCTGATAAGTACCATGAACTTTCCACCTGTGCCCGCACAGCTGCTCCGTCTAGCACCCGACATACTTCAAGTCCCCAGAGTCATTTTTCAAAGTCAGTTATTCAAAGTGTGGTAAACTTTAAAACAGGATGTATTAATAGGATTTGGTCCCCTTGCCTTTGGCCTACCTAATAGAGAATCATCAATCCCTTTTCTCCTTTGCTATTCACGGTTTATACCTCAGTGGTTTCCCATCTTAATAATTAATTCCCCATGTGAATAGCAAATAAGATATCATATCGAAATAAGTGATGTGATTGATTGATCTATAATAGTAACAACTACTCTTTAATTACCCATAAGCTATTTTTGCTTGCTATATAATGACAAAGCGAATATATAATTTTCTTTTGGAAACAATATGGATTTTTGGAATACTTCCTTGACATATTTGAATAAAAAATCCATTATTTAGATGTCTCAAAAAAGCAATGTTTGAAAATTATTTTAAACCAAATCACATTATTGAGACAATTAACCAGTTATGACCTGAAAACATTAGCCCATAAATTTAAGTCATCTCTAGATAACTTATAATACCCAATACAATGTAAATGTTATACAGAGAATTGTTATACTGTGTTATTTAGGAAATCCCAACCATGGGAAAAGTCAAAACATATTCAGTATATATAAAATTTTTAAAATATTTTCAAACTGCAGTTGTTTGAATCTATGGATGCCAACCACATCTGCCTTTAAACATCAACAACTTGAGAAATACAATAAACCTCTTCTAAAAACTTCGCTTTCCATTTTTTTCTTGCTATAAAAAAATCAAAAGCTAATGTCAAAATCTCTTAGATTACTTTGGTTCAAACAATAAAAAGTCCTTAAGCCTTTCCATTTTATTAATTCCAAGATGAATGAATGCAATTGATTAATTACATTATTGTAATTACATAATTTTGCAGAAAGTATTATTATCATCTTTACTTAGTTTTCATCTGTGTTGCACGCAGAAAGGGGGATCGTAACGTGGACTGATGTTTGCGATATATTGAACATACACTTAAGAAAAGTTATAGCAGCCTCAGAGCAGCACCGCAATCAAAATTAAGTTTATAAAGTCTAACTTTTCATCAGGAACTTCCAATTTCCTTCAGAATTTCCAATAAAGTAACCAGCAATTCATTAGCTCTCGTTACACATTTTACATTTCTCTAATTTATTATAAAGTTCCTCCTCATGACTTCATATCACCTAAACTTCAACCTCTGTTGTTTCTAGTCCTATCACTTGGGGATGAATAATACGCCTTTTAATTTTTTTTAATAATATATAACTGACAGACATGTCTTGTCCTTCATAAGCTTAAGGAAGCCTCCACAGTATTTTTCACTGTCCTGGTGGGAGATTCTATCTAGCCAGGTAGTTTCCTCACTACCCCAACCACAAGTTCCTCCTGACCATGCACCTATCAGAAGAGTGTTTTCAGGTGAGTCCATCAGTGATTGCAAAAGCTCAAGAAGAGGTAATCATCTCTACCTTCACATGGAGGCTTAGGGTAAGTAGCAGCCCACAGGTTTTAAAGTTTCTTCAAATAAGGCAGCTGTTAAGGCTAAAGCCTTAATTTTGTGGCAAGGAGGCTTGAACGCTCTAAGTTGCTTGAAGTTCACTGTAGCTTTCTGTGAGCACCATAAAGGATGTTCTCTTCCCTCCAGAAAGTCTAGCACAAAGTCTACATTTTCCTCAATGGACCTCTAGACAGATCCAGTCTTTAGTCTCAGAGAGGGGAGAAGAGCGGCTAGCTTTCAGGCACTTTCCACCCTTGCTCTCAATAGGTGTCTCTTTAACAAGAGATTTAGAATTACAAAGGAAGGCTGGGGGCATCATTTAGAAACTGTTCTTGAAGAAAAGATGTCTGAGCTTGTCTTGGACCCATCTAAACCTATTTCTTTTAGTGAAAGATTCAGCAAGCTTTCAGAGGAGTGGGTTTGCTACAATATCTTAGGTTAAGCCAAGAAGTCGAAGACAGCAAGAAACCACAAGATCTGCTTTCAAGAACAACTTCCATGTAATATCTCGATCTGAGGTCCAACCTGAAGCTTCTACACAAGACTTAACTCCCTTCATAAACCCAAGTAACTCGAGAAGCTTCTCCTGTGTTTCCAGGAAGAAAACATGCCTGGTGAAGTAACTTCAAGAAGTTAACTTGATCTCCTAAGAGATATCAGCGATTGTTTTCCCCTTCTTCCAAGTTCCTTAATTCATTTACTTGGTTCTCCTTCACGCCCCCCTTTTTTTCCACTTCTGAAATGGGCTAGCTAAGGTTTTCCTTGAGATCTACCAAAAACTTGGTCCTTTGCACTCAGCCCTCCTAGCACTCAAAGAAAGAAAAATCTTATGAGAGTTTGAGAAACCATCAAAAGCATACACGATGCCTACACAACTTGAGACTACTTTCACCCACACCAGCCCACAACCCCTCGTCCACCTTTTATTTTTTAAGAGTATCGTGTTCTCTGTGTGGCAACTGAACGCAGGGGCGTTCTACCTCCGAGATACACTCCCAACTTATTATTTAGAAACAGGGTCTCACTAAGTTGTGGAGGACCTGGTTAAGTAGCTGAGGCTGGCTGCAAACCTGCGATACTCCTGTCAGCCGCCCAAGTACTTGGATTACAGACAGGTATGCACAACCATGCCTGTCTTTTGCCTTATTTTTTTAACTGTTCTGAATATGTCAAAGTTTTAAGCCCTTTGAAGTCCATATCGTTCATCTAAAAATATATAATTTTTAAAACAATTCCATTGAAAACTGAAAGCGATACTTGATTTTCTCCTCACAAAACAAGTATTATGGAATGTGCTGAGTCCTATGTTCTGAGGATGGTGTAACAAGGAGTCAGACTATCAGAATTAAATTCTACTTTTATTAGAAGTCCCCAAATCATTATTTTTCTTCTAGCTTACTGCACTCTTCTTACATTAGACTTAGATTCAACAATAAAGACTTTTTGACTTTTTTATTGTTAGTAATCGCTAAGCCTCATCTCTTACATCTTATACTTTAAGACAAACTGATAGTAGTAAAAGTGCTCATTAAAAATGGCTTAGTAGGGTAAATAATAATGGGAGAGTTACAAAGAAAGAGTGTTTGCTATGGGGTCGAGGTTAATTGGAACAAAACATTTGCAAATCAATGTGTCAATATGTAATAGGAAACATAAAAGTGTTCATCGCGCTTGAATTGAAATTTCTCTTTTGTGGAATTTGTCCTGAGAAGCTACTGAAAGCAAATGCATAAAAATATATGTGACAGGAAAATTTTTATTATCAACTTGTTGGTGAAAATAAAACCTAAATTATATATATAACATATAGTTATAATTATATATAATATATATTGACTACTCACTATAATTACAACTATGTTAAAGGAAATTTAATTCTGAACAGAAAAACAATGACAACAAATGGATGCATTTTAGTGCATTTTATATATTCTTTTCAATTCATCCAATATGTTGTTTTTACTACATTTACTGTTACAAATCAATGCTTTCAGAGTCATGAGACTCCGGTCAAATCCCAGCCCTTTTTCTCATAAGTTGAGGCCAAGTAAATAAGTTGCTTTAAATTTTAGTTTCTTCCTCTCTAAAACTGAGATAGTAGCAATTACTTCACAATGTTCCAACAGCTACACGTTTTTTATTATTTCTCTAAACTCTAAAATGCTATAGTAGCATTTCCGAAAACTGTATAGGGTGACTCGTGAGATTTTTGTCTTGTTTTATTTTTTTCTTAAAGAAGTTACTGCATAAATGTATCAATCCAAAGAACACAATTACTATGTCTATTTACCTACCATGTCTTTTAAGTTCCCATAGGAAGAGCAAATACCCAACATAAAGAGCAAAATTGATAACTAGACTAAAAACCGTGAAATGGATCAACAGGAGACCAGTGCAACAGAAAACAGGCTGATGGAAAAGTAAAACAGGAGAAACACTCACCCCAGACAGCAGAGCGGCCATTGCTTCCTCCCAGAAGAACTCAACAACCTTCCTGCGCAGCCTCAACAAACAGTAGCAGGTGAGGACCACGGGGCCAACCATGGGGCCAACCATGGGGCCGACCACGAGACTATGACCTTCATTCCAAACAGCTGGTCAGGTGGTCATTGCCTCACTCCATTCCTTCCTTCCCTCATCAGCTGGAGAATAGAAAGAAGATTTCACTTTTGGATTAAACCTGACAACCACTTGCAGAAGAAGGTGGCTCATCTTGGTAGCAACTTAGTGCATATTTCAAATTCAAGAAAAAAAGAGTAACTCTTGAGGAAACTCTGGACTTTATATCAGATACTGGAAAACAGTACTGGAAGCGAATGCAGATTAACCCAGGAGTAAAATGCCAATCAGAGTTCTCCCTGAAGGTTAGAACGACCTTTATTTGGGGGAGCCAGAGCCTGACTGTCTGTATTCCAAGTCCATGTCCATGCACACTTAAACAAAAAATCCAGTTGGTCCTTCCATTAAGAAGAGATTGTTGGGAAAACGGATACACACAGTTACAAAGGAAAACCATCCAACCCACATACACTTATCAATGTAATTTTTCACATTAACTTTTAAAAAACTTTTTTCAAGACATTATAGGCAACCTTTCTTCATTATATGAAAGATAGCATGTTTCTATCCTTTGTAGATTTTAGCACTCTAAAAGACACCTCTGGAGTTCTCTGTAGCCGGGGAAAATGAAGGCCTGTGAGGACCGTGTGGCTGAAATTACTCATTCCATGAACGAGCTCACTTCAGTGCTGTGGCACTCGCAGGCTGGAATGAAGCCACCAGTTCTCGTGCAAACCCCAACCCTGCAATGTGTTTTCCTTTTGTTTAGTCCTTTCTTCTTCCAAATGGTTTTCTTCTAGATTTTTCTTCCAGCTTGGCTCCTTTTTCCCCATCTTAAAAAACTTTAAGGGGTGATAACCAGCCTTCTGAGGGAGATTAATAACATGAAAGAGTACTAGCATTATTCAGTTCCTTACAAGTCATAGCTATCGCTTTTCATGTTTTAGCACAAAGAAACTAGGAAATGTAGATTTCATCAAATGTCTTGCAATCATTCATATGCTTCTGTTCAACAAGATTCCCTGATCTATGCATCTAATGGCTTCTCAACAAAAGAAATTCAATTCACCTGATGGTACTTTTTTTTCAGTACCGGGGATTGAACCCAGGGCATTCTACCTCTGGGCTACACCCCCAGCCCTATTTTTATTCTTTATTTTGAAACAGGGTCTCACTAAGTTGCGGAGGGCCTCACTAAGTAGCTGAGGCTGGCCGCGAACCCTGATCCTTCGGTCTCAGCCTCCCAAGTACTGGGAGCACCACCATGCCTGCCTAGTGGGACTTTCTTTTCATGAACTCCTATCTGGACCCAGTTACCATCAATTTATATCTCGCATACATGCAAACATTCCATATTTTGGCTAATTCACATTAAAAAAAACTGCTAAAAATCCAAGCTAAGCAAACTAAACTGTATTTTCCTGAACCTGGAGCCCCCACTGTAAAATTCAGAATAGCGTCGTTGCGACATGTCTCCCATATCCCACCTTTCCAAAAGGACCCAGCTTGTTCAGCAATTGCCAATTTCTTACCCTATTAAAAGCCTTTAATAGGGTAAGAAGAAAGGGCTCTTCACAGAAACTTGACTTCAATAACATTCTGTTTATTTGTACACGTGTTTTAGATTTATTATTTCCTTATTACCTACAGTAAGTCTATGAGTCAGGCACTTTTACTCCTTTTTTATAAGAAGAAAGATGTTCAGAGGAGTACGGAACTTCATAACATCACAGAACTAGGGTGCCATGGGGTCAAGTTCCAACCCCTTTTTGTTTGGGGAAAAAAAACAGTCCTCTTTCAGTGGCATTTTGATGTTTATTTACATACTTTCTATACCTTTTTATAGTGAAATAAGTCACAGTGTGGAAACAGAATAGCAGCTGAAGAGATCAACTCTTATCATTTCACCATTAGTCCTCTAACAGCCAGACCTTCTTTTCCTTGATCTCTGTGAAATGAAGAAACTAAGGGGATAAGTAAGTAAATACACCTGTGTTGTGCTGCGTGTTTCGGCAAGCCTGAGCTCATTTCGGGAAATGACCTTCTTTATACCCTAACAATTCTATGCCAGCATTTTCTGTTCACCAATTGAATAGAGAGCCCCACAAC
This sequence comes from Glis glis, assembly GCA_004027185.1. Classification (NCBI taxonomy): domain Eukaryota; kingdom Metazoa; phylum Chordata; class Mammalia; order Rodentia; family Gliridae; genus Glis; species Glis glis. Next base: position 36,672 of record PVJS01002528.1, read on the forward strand.
CTCTTCTCAGTCCTGTACACATCCTTTTCAGGAATCAGAGCACAGAGAGCCCTCTGTACAAGCAGCCCTATTGAAATCTTTAGATGCCACCCAGTTCATCCCACGGAAGTTAGATAATTGCACACTGAGTTGCATTTCGAGAGAGAAGCTCAACCCTTTTAAGCTATTTCTTTTCCAAAGACTTGTGCTTCGAAATGGAGCTGGAGTTTTTCTTAAGCTTTTGAGATCTGCTCTTATACAGTAGAGCACAACAGCCTGGCTATTCCCAGTGTTCCTTTCCTGAACTCTAATGCATCCTTGAATCAAACAGTAACATTTCCTAAAATTACTTCACCAACATCTGTTAGATTGTATTCCAAGAGCCAGTCTACTCAATTGTTTCCTATGCCCTCAGAGGTCTCAAATGTTGGCATGTATATACGTATCACCAAATACCACCTAGGAGCTCTGGTTTTAATAAAGCAGAAACCTCCGTGCTACATGAAGGATTGATTGAATCTGTGGTGCATCCAAGAATGTGAATTATGAACTGTGTATTGGAAGTGGGTTCGTTTGAGTGTTCTATAATAATACTTGGAAAAATAATGTTCTAGCTTGTAGAAAATGAAATTTTCAACAAGTCTTCATTATTTTCCCTGATTCTACTTAGCCAAAGTGACATGGCTAATGCTTATAGAGTAGACACTCTGAGATCTAGCCTTTCATGTCTTCTGCACCTATTGTTTTTATTTATTTATTCATCCATTTATTTATTTTGTGGGGCTGGGGATTGAGCCCAGGAGCATTCTACCTCTGCACTACTCCCCCAACCCTATTTTATTCTCTTTTGAAACACTAAATTGTGGAGGGTCTTGCTATGTTGCTGAGGTTGACCATGAACCTGCGATCCTCCTGCCTCAGCCTCCCAAGTACAGATTACAGGCATGTGCCACCATGCCTGGCTCCTCTGCACCTATTATTAATGTTATCACTTTGTCCATCTGGCCACGTAGTTCAGTCATTTTCCTATAATAACTTTTATCTGAATGCCTCTATTTCACCTCGGGAAGTGTTCAGATACCTGTAATTTCCAGCAAAGTGTATACATTTTTGACATATAAGTTCCCTCTGCCGTCTTGTTAGTAGTCCTTTGTACAATGCTATGTCCTCCTGTTACAATAGAATCTCAGAGACTTAGAACAAACCCCGGGAAATAATAGTTCAATAAACTGAATGACTAGACCACCATATTTAATCCTAAACCCCATTCCACAGAATTTCAGTAATGTCAGTGAAATAATATCGGCTACCCTGGGCCAAAATTTTCAGCTATTTCACCTGTTCACACATCACATGTTGTAATCATGTAACAAGATATGCATGATTCAGGACATCAATCTGAAATAAAGTTGTAATGGAACCTTCAGAAACATCCAGAAGTGACTGCTTTGGATAAAAGGCTGAAGAAACTGTGGTTTGTAGACACAATGGAATTTTATGCGGCCATAAGTTATTATATCATTTGCAGGAAAATGGATGGAGCCAGAGAGCATCATGTTAAGCAAAATAAGCCAGATTCAGAAAGTGAAGTATTGTATGTTTTCTCTCATATGTGGAAGCTCTAGAAAAAGAAAAGGAAATCTGGGATCTCATGAAAATAGAAGGGAAAAACATAACATAGAAGAAAGAGGTTGGGGGAGGGAGGAGAGAAGTGGAGGGGAGATCCTGGAGAATTAAATTGACCAAATTATGTTATTTGCATGTACAACTACATCACAATAAAACCCACTATTATGCATAATTATTATGCACCAATAAAATTCTCTTAATGAAGTGAGTGTTTTTCACTCTATGTTCCAAAATAGGTACTAATTCTCTAGTTTTCTTCCAGAACTTGTATTCAGTATGTGTTAGTAAGTCACCGCAATTTTTCATCAAAAACCAATGCAGCATATAAAAGGAAGGGAAACTTTGAGACCATAGTAGTTATTAGCTGTGCTCTAAATTATTTGAAATTGGTATTATAGTATCTTTTTATAGTAATACAGAACAAATTAAGAAATACTACTGAGTAAAGTCAAATGTATGGGAGCCATATACTTTGATAAAAAATAAACCCAATGATGGGGATTGGGCCTGCATTGATTGCTAATGGGTGTCAATTGCTAATAGTGAGAACAAGCTCTCATACTCAGGCAGAACAATAAAATCCTTTTCTCTGTCTCTAAGTTGTCAGTCAGGAGCTGCAGCCAAGGTTGACCTTGGTCAGCTAAAAGTTGGCTTAGTCCACCTAAACACTGAATGTTGCAGGCACAGACACATGCAATTAGAAAAGAATTATAGACTTTCACAACAGCTAAAACTAACATTAAAAGATGAAAAAGCAAGCTATATTAACCCAATATTAATTACTAATAACACAAAATAGTTATAGCCCCAAATCCTTCATACTTTAAAAGACTATATTCCTATTTCTTTCTTTTCTTTATTATAAAACAAGTTTTCAACATAATAAGTAACTTCTAGCAGATAGAGATGAGGAGATGCTGAGAACTCACCAAGGACACAGGTGGGCAATACACATGCTTTAAACTTTAATGAAAATAAAACAAAGCAAGCTTCATGAAGCCCCCTGACCTTGCCAACCAAGTAACATATTTTGATCAGTGATGTCAGCCCCTGTGAGGATGAACAAAGAAGGCTAACAAGAAGGACTTACATAACAGAGATATCTGACAGAATTGCACCTGCTTTTGGTGGGAAAAAAAGACTATTGGTTATGCAGGATGAAAAACGAGATAATTAATTCTTATAAGAATTATATATGTTCAAAGGCATCAGTGCCTTACTTTCAAGGCACTCCACTGCGTCACCTCTGGCGTCGTGCTTTGATTACTCTGTCCCCCATTTCTCTCTGTAATAATAAATCTTTGCTCAAGCTTGCAACAATAGTTCTGGCTAACTTCTTCTAAACTAGCTAAGAACAAGAATCCATGGTATCACTCCAAACGGTAACACCCAAACCATATGTTTCTGCATGTTAATTTCACTGAAACTTTACTGCTAGGGAAATGTGTGATTTTCATTGACTGCATCATTCCAGAATAAAAATGACTGGAGTTACAGTGGCAAACGTGCCCATGTTAGCCTGCCTTCTGCCTCTGTGACAAATACCTAGGATAAACACATTAAAAGGAACAAAGGTTTATTTTGGCTCACGGTTTCTGAGTTCTTTCAGACTGTGGTTGCTTGACTGTGTTACTTTGGACCTGTGGTGGCAAAGGACATCTCAATGGCAGCATCACCTGGAGGCTGGAAGCAAAGAGAGAGAGGAGGGGCCAGGTCTCAGCCCAATGATCTAACTTCCTTCCAATAGGCCCCGCCCCCTGATGGTTTCACCACCTGACAATAGCACCACAGGCTGGCACCAAGTCTTTTTAACCCAGGGCCTTTGGGAGACATTTATGATCCAAACCATAGTAGTGTCTATGCTTGGATTTCTGAATCATATGTTGCTCCCACTGGGCTGCTTGGTTCCATATGCTTCATAAGAATTCATAGATATATGTAGAGAAAGGCTTGGAGATGGGAAGGGGAAGAGGGAAGCACCCTAATGCACAGGATGTACATACACAAATATATCAAAGTCAACTACTATGCTGAGCACGAGAAGGAGGGAAGGGGGAGAGAATGAGGGTGGAAATTGGGGGAGGGCTCATTGACCGATGTGTACATGTATACTTCTACCACCCTGAAACCCATCAAGATGTATGATTACTATGCACCAATAAATAAATAAAAATAATAATAAAAAGTATATTCTATTAGTATGAAGCTTTTGTTCAAATCGTCAGCAAGATCTGAGCGTCACTGGGAAATCTCTGCAAAGGCCAATAGCCAAGGACCAAGGGGGCCCAGCGGCAGCCATGGCCCTTCTCCTTGGTCTATGCTCTCCAGTCCTGCTCTCTAAAAACAAGTTCCAGAATGGCACGTTAGAACTTCTGGCCCAGTTAGAATGGCAATCATCAGGAAGTCAAACAACAAAAAATGCTGGCAAGGATGTGAGGGAATTGGAACTTTTCTACACTGTTGGTGGGATTACAAATTAGTGCAGACATTAGGGAGAGCAGGAGATTCCTCAGAAAACTGGGAATGGATCCACCATATGATCCAGCTCTACCACTCCTAGATATCTTTCCAAAGGGACTGAAATCAGAATATTATAGTAATACATGCATATCCATGTTTATAGCAGCACAATTCATAGTAGCCAAATTATAGAACCAAACTAGGTGTCCATCAACAGATGAATGGATTACAAAAACATGGGATATACACACAGTGGAATTCTACTCAGCAATAAAGAACAAAATTATGTCGTTTGCAGGAAAATGGATGGACCTGGAGAGCATTATATTAAGTGAGATTAGCCAGTCACAGAAAGTGAAGGGTCATATGTTTTCTCTCATATGTGGAAGCTAGGGAATAATCGAGATACAAAAGGCATTTTAGATAATGGAGAAGAAACTCCAGTGGAGCAAGGGAGGGGGTCTAGAGGAAGGTGGGGCTGAGGGGGAGAGGGAGAATTAATGAAATAAACACTTCCATTGACATTATGTACATATGTGAGAATACCAATGTCAATCTCAATATCTTGTATGGGGAAGGGGGGAGTGGGGAGGGAGCTAGGAAAAAGCTCACCAAGTGCTGTGTGCATGTGTGTCACTATCACTATGAACTACATTATAATGTAAGGTTATTATGCACCAATGAAAGTATTTAAAAAGAGAACTTCTGTTTAAGGCTACGTTTTATCTAAAACTTAAGGAGAAAATTAATTCTATTAATGCTTAGTACATGGATTGAAAATGATGAGTCCTTGTTCCATACAAGGTGTTCTGCGTGTAGTTCCATTCCTCTTTGCTCCCCACTTGGGAATGAATAATATATGACAATTTTAATCAGCCCAGTTTTGTGTGGTTATATCCTTTATTTCCTAATTTTTAATTATTCCACAAAATAGAAAGTTGATCCTAAAAGATACCTGCAAAAAAAGTCCAGGACAGGCATGGTGGCGCATGCTTGTAATCCCAGTACTTGGGAGACTGAGACCGGAGGATCCGGGTTCGTGGCCAGCCTCAGCTACTTAGTGAGGCCTCCGCAACTCAGTGAGACCCTGTTTCAAAATAAAGAATAAGAAAAAATAGGGCCAGGGGTGTAGCTCTGAGGTAGAATGCCCCTGGGTTCAATCCCCAGTACCACAAAAAAGTCCAAAAATGCTATTAATAATGTAAGCACATTTTAAGAGCCAACATTTTAATTGATAATTTTTCTAGTACAAGCTTTTTCTCTTTATGAGTTTAAAAACAATAATGAAATAATTAGGTCTGATTAAAAGTAGACCAAAAATGTATCCATAACACCATTTGTCATTTGTGCAATGCTAACTTCTAAGTGTATATTGTGAGATATTAATAATCAGGAATTAAATTTAAAAGTAGGTACCAAGAACAGGAAAACCCCCTGCCCAAATTTTTAGCTAGTGATAACATAGCATCTTACAAAACCTCACTGAGTATAAGGGTAAATGCTTAGAAGCCTATTTTGAAGTCTTTTACTTAAAAACAAAAGAAAAATGTCCTAAAATTTTGGAAACATTTGTTCTTTTATATGCAGTAAAAATGACTGAAATAATACATGAAAGACAATATAATGACAAAATGAAATGCATTCCTTTGTCAGAAAATACTACTATAATACATGGAAAACACTGCAGAAAAAACTGAAAAAAACAATGTCAGAAAAAAATATGCAGTGTCAGAAAACTGCTGCACAGTTGGGTGAAAATACAGATGTTGCAAATGTATCACACATATAGTATTGTGGTGTGTTGTAGATTCTCTTAATAATGAAGCACATGGAAAAAGCCACTTGTTATGACCCAATCAATAGAAGAAAGAATTATCAGAGATGTCAAGTCTCAATGCTAAATAGTTCCTATAAAAAAAAGCAGTGGTTTGTGGGAAAAAATGTGTAAACAATCATTGACAGAAGAGCTGCTTCGTCTGGGACGAAGGATCCAGAGGTGGTTGATGAGCTACACCACGAGCGCATTTTCTTCTCTATTTCATTCAGAAGCAGTAAAAGTGACATAATATAGGCATGTTACAGGACATCGCGGATATGGCTGATTTTATACAAATAGCACATTTAAAGTGTATTATCATTAGAATATCCATACTGAGATAGCAAATGACCATGAAACTTTTTTTATACCACCAGAGGTTCAGGATTGTCATGAAATAAATTACTCTCTGGTTGTCAAATTTCAGTGTTTCAAATATACCAGTACTTTTTTTTCCCCCCTGTGAAAACTAGGGGCTATGTGGATATTTTTCCAGGTGATATTTAAACATAACACACACACACACACACACAAAAAAAAAAAAACCTTCAGCAAAAGTGTAAGATTTTAACAAGTGAGAAAATTAACAATTTGTCTAAATAACCAGGCTGCAGAGGTGACATTTTACAAACAGTTGTTTGCAGACCCCTGGGCTCCAGTCATGGCTTTGCAATTTATTAGCTGCATGCATTTTGGCAAATTATGTAATATCTCTCTGCCTCAGGTGCTTTATCCATGGGGGAGATAACAGGACCTGCTTCACAGGATTGTACTCAGGATCTGATGAAATGGTCATATGAAAATCTTAGTAAACATTCATTTAACAAATGTTAGCTGCTGCCAGTATCGCCACCATCAAATCAGCACAGATTTTACTACTCATGGTTGCCTGGTAGCATGGCAACTTGTAGAGATAACTCCATTTCCCAGAATTCCCTTCCTTGTATGTGATGAACCCTGGGGGTGAATTCCAGAGAAAAAGAGAGAGAGAGAGAGAGAGAGAATGGAAAGACAGACATTTCTGTTGACAATAAGGAAAATTATAAAGAGAGAGAACAGACATGTTACTGAGGGAAGAATGCCTCAAACTATTAGCCCAGATCAAGGAAATGAATGCTGGTTCCAAGCAGAGACATGAAATTTGTCATGAGATATGAGATGAAGATTTAATAGTTCCTTCATTGCTTTTAACTGGAGCAATTTAAAAGAGCAACAACTCCATTTCATTGTGGTTAAGAACATGGAGGGCTTGGTCAGTACTACCGCAGAGCCCCTCTCCCTCCTTACCCACCCTCGGGGTGCTCCTCTTGCCTGTAATTCACATCCGGGACATTGATGGCATCCTCATAACAGTCTTCTCATCCATATTCTCATTAGAGTTTATTTAAAAAGCCAGATTGGCAGAAAATCTTTAAGAATGCGGACATCATCTCTAGCATCATAAGCGCAATTGGAAAAGGACTGCAATGTCTAGCAAACAATTAAAGCCTCTAAAACAGAGTGCGCAGTGATTCATTCTCGTTAAGAGATGGGGAAATTCAGGTTGAATTACCTTCCAGCAAATTAGATGGGAAAGTGGAGACCATAATCATATAATAAAAGACCTCATTAACTCCTCCCATTTTTTCAGAGTACACCCCCCAATCGTCTTTCTAGCCTCAGAACAGACGAAGGCTCAAAAGCCAAAGCAGAGGAAGACTGCAAATGAGACACAGCTTTTTCTTGTTAAATCAACACAAATATGCTTCCACATAAGCCCAGCATAGAGCACTCACGAGGGGTGAGCAGTGGCCTGCAGCCCACTGCATTCCTGGGTTTTTTAAGGGTCTCTGTACAGCATGATGGTCTCCTGTGTTTTCTTACATTGGGTAAATTTCTCTGTCTCTCTCTTTCTCTTTCTTTCTTTTTCTTTCTTCTTTCTTTCTTTCTTTTTTTTTTGGTGTGGTATTGGGGATTGAACATTCAACCTCTGAGAGCTACACCCCCAGCCCTTTTTAGTTTTTATTTTTTTGTTTTATTTTTGGTAATGGGGATTGACTCCAGGGGCACTCTACTTCCAAGCCCCACCCCCAGCCCTATTTTATTTTATTGTTTTGTTTTGAAACAGGGTCTCACTAGGTTCTGAGAATCTCACTAAGTTCCTGAAGCTCAAATCTGTGATCCTCCTGTCTCAGCCTCCCAAGTCCTGGGATCACAGGCATGTGCCACCTCGTTAAGTTGCTGAAGCTGCCTTCAAACCTGTGATCCTCTGTCTCAACCTCCCAAGTCCTGGGATCACAGGCATGTGCCACCTCGCTAAGTTACTGAGGCTGCCTTCAAACCTGTGATCCTCTATCTCAACCTCCCAAGTCCTGGGATTATAGGCATGCACAACCACACCAGCCTACACTGAGTGAATTTCATATCCAGATGTTCTGTGTTCAGTATGTGAATGAGAGTTAAAGAGAGAAAACATAATTTTCCATTCAAAATGCTCAAAGGCCTTAACTGTAATGCATCCGCTTCATTGTTGATTAAAAGATATCACAAAATAATTTATTAGTCTTTCAAAGTTCAGCAATTTATCTTGCATAATCCTTTGCCAGCGGAATGTGATTTATTTGTTTTTCCCAACTTTAAGGTCACTGACACTCCTGAGAACTACATTTTAAAAATCTCTTTGATTAAATCTTTAAAATATTGGTATTTATATCTCATACTAACCTTACGATCAAAAGGATAGATCAAGGACAGACTTTGAGAGACATTTGCTATAATTTGAGAATTTAGGGGTTATTTTATTTTCTTTCTTAGTACCTCCTGCTTTCAGGGGCTGTGAGCTATGGAATAAACAGCTCCTTCCCTCGACGGTGCCTTTATTTCTCAATCATCTCAGGTTTTATCTACTTAGACTATTATTGCTGTATTTACTCTCTGGCTCTATTTTATAGTTCAGCTCCATTCAGGAATTATGTTGCAAACAATAAAGCAAAGAGTGTGTCGTCAAAGTGGCTTGTGGACTTTCCAGGAAGCAGTGGGCTACATGCTCAGCCTCATATGTCAAGTGAAGGACTTAGCTCTTCAAAGGTCACTCTCAGGTGAATGAGACTTATCTCCTTACCTGAAAATCTTTAAGTTGTATAGGATGGTTAGGAATAAGTCCATTAGAACCAGAAATGGTAAATTATAAATAGGTTCGGTTAATACACTGAGTGAGAAAAAGACCTTTGAGGTTCTTTTTAAAATATACATCAGCAGGACATGGGGCACACAACTGTAATCCCAATACTTGGGAAGCGAAGACAGGAAAATTGCAGGTTGGAGGCCAGCCTCAGCAACTTAGTGAGTCCCTCAGCAACCTAGCCAGACCCTGTTTCAAAATTAAAAATAAAAATAAAAAGTGCTGGGGGTGTAGCTCAGAGTTAGAATGTTCCTGGGTTCAATCCCCAGTACATAAATAAATAAATAAATAAATAAATAAATAAATAAATAAATTTCAGTTTTTATGAACTATATAAATGGTGAGGTTGGGGCAAATCTAGAAGAAAAAGGATCTAAAATGGGAGTTGATTGTTTCATTTTTATTTAGGGCCCTAAGTCTTAGATCAAAACAAGAAATGACAATGTTTCCTACATTTCTAAATGAGTTAAACTGCCTAAGGATCTGAAGAAATAACCATATGAAAATTATCACTACTTTTTAATACAGAACTCGAGACTCTAGCCAAAGCAATAAGACAAGAGAAGGAAATCAAAGGGATACAAATAGGAAAAGAAGAACTGAAATTATCTCTTTTGCAGATGACATGATTCTATACTTAAAAGGCAAAAAAAAAAAAACTCAGCCAAAAGACTTTTAGAGCTGATCAACAAATTCAGTAAAGTAGCAGGATACAAAATCAACCTGAAAAAATCAATAGCTTTCCTATATTCTAACCATGAATCCACTGAAAAAGATATCCAGAAAACAATTGCACTCACAATAACCTCAAAAACAATAAAATACCTTGGAATAAATCTAACCAAGGAGGTAAAAGACATCTACAATGAAAATTATAAAACACTAAAGAAAGAAATTGAAGATCTTACAAGATGGAAAGCTCTCTCATGCTCTTGAATAGGCAGAATAAATATGGCCATTCTGCCAAAAGTGATCTACAGAGTCAAAGCAATCCCTATCAAAATACCAATGTCATTCTTCACAGACCTAGAAAACTCAGTCCTAAATTTCATATGGAGAAACAAAAGACCCAGAATAGCCAAAGCAATTCTCAGCAATAAGAACCATGCAGGAGGTACCATAATTCCTGACTTCAAATTATACTATAAGGCTATAGTAATAAAAATAGCACAGTAATGACAAAAAAAAAAACACAGACACATAGAGCAATGGAACAGAAACAAGTCCACACACTTATAGCCAGTTGATTTTTGATAAAGGTGCCAAAAACATATGCTGGAGAATAGACAGCCTTTTCAACAAATGGTGTTAGGAAAACTGGTTATCCATTTGTAGAAAAATAGAATTAAATCCCTACCTCTCACCCTGCTCAAGAGTCAACTCAAGATGGATCAAAGACCTGGAAATTAGACCAGAGTCTTTGAAATGACTAGAGGGGGAATAGGTCCAACACTCCAACATATAGGCAAGGTAGAAACTTCCTCAATAAGACCCCCAAAGCTCAGGAAATTAAAACAAGAATAAATAAATGAGACCACATTAAACTAAAAAGTTTCTGCCCATCAAAGGAAACTATCAAGAGTCTAAAGAGAGAGCCTACAGTATGGGAGAATATCTTTGCCAGCTATTCCTTTGATAGAGGACTAATATCTAGAATATACAAATTACTTAAAAGACTTAATAATAAAAAAATCCAATAACCCAATCAAAAATGGGCTATTGAACTAAATAGACACTTCACAAAAGAAGAAATACAAATGGCCAACACATACATGAAAAATATTCAACATCATTAGCAATGAGGGAGATGCAAATTAAAACTACACTGAGATTCCATCTAACCCCAATTAGAATGGCAATCATCAAGAAGTCAAACAACAATAAATGCTGACAAGTATGTAGGGAAATAGGAACTCTTCTACGTTGTTGGTAGAATTGCAAATTAGTGCAACCACTATGGAAATCACTGTGGAGATTCCTCAGAAAACTGGAAATGGAGCCACCATATTATACAACTATACCACTCCTGGGTTCAAAGGGACTGAAATCAGAATATTATGGTAATACATGCATATCCATGTTTATAGCAGCACAATTCATAGTAGCCAAATTATGAAACCAATCCAGGTATCCATAAATAGATGAATGGATCACAAAATTATGGGATATGCACACAATGGAATTCTACTCAGCAGTAAGAAAGAACAAAATTATGTCATTCGCAGGAAAATAGATGAACCTGGAGAACATTATGTTAAGTGAGATTAGCCAGTCACAGAACGTGAAGGGGCATATGCAGAAGCTAGGGAGAAATTGATATCTAAGAGGGACTTTAGATAATGGATGAGAAACTCCAGTGGAGCAAGAAGGTGGTTTGGGGCAGGAGGAGAGAAGGAGAATTGATGAAGGAAACACTTCCCTTGACATTATATACATATGTGAGAATACCAATGCCAATCTCAATACCCTGTATGGGGGAAGGGGTGTGGGGAGGGAGCCATGGGAAAGCCCACCAAGTGCTGTGTGCATGTATGTCACTATCACTATGAACTACATTATGATGTGAGACGATATTGCAACAATAAAAGTATAAAAATCAAATCAAATCAGAGTTTACTGTCTCATTTTCATTTAGGGGCCTAAGCCTTAGATCAATGCTTCCCACATTTCTAAAGGAGTTAAACTGCCTAAGGATCTGAAGAAATAACCACATGAAAAGCCAAGCCCGGTGCCTCAGGGGTTAAACAGCTAGTTAGGCAGTTTTTAAAGGATCGCCCACTTCCTGCCCATGAAGGAAGTTAGAGATTAGAGATTTATTAAGAGTTATCAGGAGATAACTCTAAGAAGTTAGAGATTAGAGATTTAGGTGGCTCACGCTTGTAATCCCAGTACTTTGGGAGGCGGAGATCGGAGGATCCGGGTTCGCGGCCAGCCTCATCTCTCTCTCTCTCTCTCTCTCTCTCTCTCTCTCTCTCTCTCTACCTAGTGAGGCCCTCCGCAACTTCGTGAGACCCAGTTTCAAAATAAAGTATAAAAAATAGGGCCGGGGGTGTAGCGCAGAGGTAGAACGCCCCTGGGTTCAATCCCCAGTACCACAAAAAAAAAAAAGAGTTATTACAGTTATTACATCTGTAATCCCAGTACTTGGGAGGCTAAGGCAGAAGGATCACAGGTTCCAGGCCTGCCTTGGCAATTTAGTGAGACCTTGCATCGAAACAAAAAAAAAAAAAATTAAAAAGGGTTGGGGTGTAGCTTAGAGATAGAATGCCCCCTAGGTTCAATATCCAGCACCAAAATAAAATAAAATAAAAGAGTTATCTTTTTATTTGTTGCACATATTTGTCTGTTGTTATACAACAGACAAATTGAGGGACTGTTGGTAAGTTGCACATACCAACAGACCCTCAATCACGGACCAGATGTTGGCCTGGGATTGTCCAAAAACATCAGCTCAGCGAGAGGCTGGAGATCTCAGGGTCAAGGGGAAAATCAAAAGTGATCCAGTGGAGGTGGATTTTTAGGGTCTGGGGAATTTCTGTTGAAAGCTCTCCAGAAGCAGGAGGAGATGGGACCCTGAAGAAGCCACACACATGTCATAAAAGTACCTGATTTAACACCACCCACCTCTTTCTGTCATCTCCACCATCAAACACCTCCTCTCCCGTAGACACCAGGTGGGCGAGAAAGCATGAATGGCTGACTGGTGAGAAGAAAAACTAAATCCAAGAAAATACAAGGAACGATCCAAGGAATGGATCTCACCTCATTCCAAGGACTGATCGCACCTCTTCCCTCTGTAGATATAGGCTTTCCTTCTGAAGCAAGCCCAGCCTACTCTAAAGACAAACAATGTATTTAGTACTTACTTATTATCAGAGATAGCAAGTCACTTTCATAACTTTAATGAGGCTATTTGACAGAGTAAAAAGGAACAGAGAACTTCAGTTATCTAAAAGTGAATGAAAACATCACTCCACTAGCCCAGGGTTATAAGGGACTGACTGCCTGTGTCTTTTGTGCTTCTAGATCCCCAGCACCTAAAATAGGATGGAGGAACAATAAATACTTGTAGAATGAGTGAGTGAATAAGTGGATAGGAAAGAAAAATGTGTAAAAAGGTTATTTACTTATTTTAAACAGAATATAGCCAGGCGTGGGGGCGCACGCTTGTCATCCTAGTACTTGGGAGGTGGAGACCAGAGGATCCGGGTTCACGGCCAGCCTCAGCTACCTAGTGAGGCCCTCCGCAACTTTGTGAGACCCGGTTTCAAAATAAAGTATAAAAAATAGGGCCGGGGGTGTGGCTCGGAGGTAGAACGCCCCTGGGTTCAATCCCCGGTACCGCAAAAAAAAAACAAATAAATAAACAATATTTTTTCCTTTTTTTAATTGGTGCATTATAATCACACATCTCGATGGGTTTCAGGGTGGTAGAAGTATACATGCACACATCGGTCAATTAGCCCTCCCCCAATTCTCACCCCCTTTTCCTCCCCCTCCCTCCTTCTCCTGCTCAGCATCGTAGTTGACTTTGATATATTTGTGTATGTACATCCTGTACGTTAGGGTGTTTCCCTCTTCCCCCTCCAATCTCCCTCTGTTATTTCATTTGCAGGGAAGTAGATGGAATTAGAGAACATTATGCTTAGTGAGATTAGTCAGTCACAAAAAGTGAAAAGTCGGATGCTCTCCCTAAAATGCGGAAGCTAGGGAGAACAGGGCGTAGGAGGGACTCCAGACAAAGATGGAGAAAACCTCAGATGAGCAAAGAAGGATATTTACATTTGAACAGTTTCAAAAAGAGATTAATTGTTCAACTGGAAGAGGTTTGAAATGGCGAACTTAGGTCTACTACACATCAGAAATGAGATCCTATGAGCTGAGTACATATCTGGCAGACAGTTTTATAAAGACAAGACAAATACTCCCTAAACTCACTTCTTCTTCCATGATGGGCTGTAAGAACCCATTTCAGGGCCTTTTAGAGCTTGATGAGGAGTCTATGGCTGGTTCCATGCTTAGCCATTAAATGCCTCATGCAATCTTTTATGCTATCTCTCCCCTGCCTAGAAGCCTGGTAGCAAAAATCTCAAGATAGTTTAGCAAAATTAGCATATAAATTATGTTTCTAGATTCACTAGCTATGAGTTTAAATAAAGTCATAACAGGTGTGTGCCCAAGCTACAATGACTTTGAACTTCTTACTACATTAGTTTTCTAATTTGTTGTATTAGCAAATTGCCGCAAACTCAGCAGCTTAAAGCAGTAGCCATTTGCTACTTATTGGCTCGCACTGTGTGCTGCTAGAGCTGTCAGGATTTGCCTGCATCCTCTGCTCAGCATCTCACAAGGCTGAAACCAAAGCATTTCCTGAGCTGTGTTCTAATGTGGATAATTGACTAGGGAAGGCTCTCTCCAGAGCGATCTCTGTGGTTTTTGTTTGTTTCTTTGTTTGTTTTTGTTTTTGTTTTTGTTTTGTAGTACTGGGGATTGAACCCAGAGACATTCTACCTCTGAACTACACACAAGCACTTTTTTTCTTGACAAAAAAAGTTTCTTGGTAGGTTTCTGAGAGTTTTATTATTGTTGAGACTGGTATTGACCCTGCGATCCTCCTGTCTAGCCTCCCAAGGACTGGGTTACAGTTGTGCATCATCACACCCAGCTAAGGCCATCTCTGTTTGCTGGCAGAGCTTACTTCCTTGCAGCAAGCTGTGTGACTGAAGTATTCACTTTCTTGCTCACTGTCACCTAGGCATTATTCTCATAGTACTTTTATTTTGGGAGGGTAATGGAGATTGAACCCAGAGGAATTCTACCTCTGTGCTATACCCTCCAGACTTATTTTTTATTTTAACACGGGGTCTCGCTAGATTGCTGAGGGTCTCGCTAAGTTGCTGAAGTTGACCTTGAACCTGCAATCTTCTCCAAGCACTGGGATTGCAGGCATGCACCACCATGCCCAGCTCATAGTCCCCTTTGATTAAGTCGAAGACTGATTATATTCACAACCTTCATTATTTGTGCAAAATCCCTTTTGCCAGAGAATCTAACATGCCATGGAGTGATATTCCCTCATATTCAGAAGCTCTGCCTGTACCCAAGGTTATTCAAAATCATACACCAGGAGGAAGGAATCTTGGGGACCATCATAGAATCCTGCCAAGCATTCAGCTTTATTATAGAGTGTCAGCCTCTCTTTCTTTTCTATGACAGACATGGGTATCTTTGGTGGAGCTCTCTCATATGTGTTCATCCACCAAACTGCCATGGACAGTCTCCAGGTTAGTCATCGCATGTCCCCCTCCTGCGCTCTCCTTTTCCTGAGTGTCGATGAATACTGAAGCCAGCGGAAAGAGCCTCCTTGTTGCCCTGGCTGCTAGAATCTTTCAAAACACCCATAGAGACACTGGGCTACATGTAGACAGAAGAAACGGGACCCTTTTAAAAATTCTAACTCGATGGGCACAGTGGCAAACCTTTACAATTCAGTACTTGGTAGGCTGAGACAGGAGGATCACAGGTTCAAGGCCAGGCTCAGCAATGTAGCAAGACTCTCAGCAACTTAGCAAGACCCTGTTTCAAACATAAAAAATAAAAAGTGGTGGCAGTGTAACTTAGAACTAGACTGCCCCTCGGTTCAATATATAGAACGAAAAAAATTACTCTAACTCTACTCTCTATTAGGTCCCTTTGAAATGCTATATTGGTTCAGCTTCACAACAGTTCCCATGAGAACTATTTCTTGAACTTTCCAAATTTGTTCCTGTACAAATAGGAGCCTCGCCTGGTAGACAAACTCTAGGAGAAGCGGTACACTGTGCTGTTGATCCATCTCCCTTTCTTTGTTGGCACTTCAAACACTCCAAGAAAACATTCTTTTCAAATGCCCCCCATGATATAAATAAATGGAAAAGAACCCCTGAAGGCAAAGATACTGTCCAGAAACATCTCAGTTGTAGCCAAAATGCTGTGTGACAGATAAAAGAAACTGAAATTCATTAAGAGTGGCAGTTACCAAAGAGGGAAAAGAGCTCTACAATGAAAATTACAAAGCACTGGTGAAAGAAACTGAAAGGGCATATGCAAATAAATGGAAGGACATCCTGTTTATAGACTGAGAGAATTAATGTTAAAATGTCCAGGTTGGGTATGGCATGCACCTATAGTCACAGATACTTGGAAGCCTAATGTGGGAGTAACATTTGAGTCCAGTTCAAGAACAGCCTGGGCAACGAAGTAACACCCTCACTCAAAAAAAAAAAAGTCTATGCTAGCCCAAATTATCTATAGAGTCAATGCACACCTCATTAAAATAGCAATGACATTGTTCACAGAACTAGAAAAAAACAATCCTAACATTTGAATGGAACTAAAAAATACCCAAATATCTAAAGCTATCTCAAGCAAAAAGAACGAAACAGGAAGCATTGCACTTCCTCACTTTAAAAATACTATAAAGCTATAGTAAGCAAAACTGCATGGTATTCGCATAAAAACAGACACATAGTCCAATAAAAATAAATTAGAGTGTCTAAAATTAAGCCCACACATATACAGCCAAAATGATTTTGAAAATTGTGCTAAGACCATGCATTGGAGAAAGGACAGACTTTTTAATACATTGGGTATCCACATGCAGAAGAATGAAGCTATACCCCTATCTCTCACCACTTACAAAATTGATCATTTTGGAAACGATACTTTCATTTGATTTATAGTAACCAACAGTATTTGTTAGGTAAACAAATACTGACCCAGATTAATTTAAACAGGACTAGAACATGCTGTAAAAGGATCCCCTCAAAATACTGGGAGTCCCAGAAGAAGAAACTCAGCAGGAATGGAGGAGAAAGTGCTTAGTCACTCTTCCCATAAAGGAGCAATCTGTTCAGAGGACTCCTGCATGACTGCACCTGAACACTAACACTGAACACATTTCTCCAACACACTGCTACCAATAACCCCAAAGGAACCAAATGCTTTGGAGCATCCTTTGTTGGCCCACAGGTCCTAGGCCCATATTCTAGCTACCAGAGGCAGTGAAGAGGAATCTCCTCCTCTTCTACTTCCCAGTCTGAGTGCTAGGTGGTCCCATCACAAACACTCACTGCAGTATTCATCACAATGGAATCACCATCAACTTTTGCAATGTGAAGCCCACTGGAAGGTCATCCCTGCAAACACAACCCTCTCAAGTTCCTCTTGAGTTCTTTCAGATACAGATGGTCTCTAACATAAGATAGTTTGACTTATAGCTGTTTGACTGTCATGGTACAGAAGGTATATGCATTCATTAGAAACTATATTTCAGGTTTTGAATTTTGATCTTTCCCTGAGCTAGCAATAAGTGGTAAGATTCTCTCTCCATGCTGGGTGGCAACAGCAAGTCAGCGCTCAGTTAGCAGCTGGATCACAAGGGCAACAAACGATGTTCTATAGTACACTGTATTGCTAAGCTGTGATGCTATGTAGGTTAGGTCTATTGTAAATGCATTTGCAAGTTATGATACTTGTGATGGGTTTATCACAGGTACCTCCATTATTACCTGAGAAGCACCTGTACTAATTTCTTTTTCCAATTGCCTCTCCTTCCTCTCTCCCTTCTTTTCATCCATCACCTGTTATACAAACCTTAAGGAAGATGAAGTGGATGAAACTCATATATACCTATCACTTATCAGGGAAGACAAATAAGGACAGATTCCATCCCTTGAGATGTTGAGTTCTGATAGGTTACTCTCTGTTTTCTTCCCCCTTCAGTTCAGATATTTTTAAAATCCCATAGGAAAATTAGGTCTCCAACCCAAGAAAATATTCAATAAAGGGCCCTGAGCCAGAGCTAGTTAATGGTAGAACCAAAGT
This sequence comes from Glis glis, assembly GCA_004027185.1. Classification (NCBI taxonomy): domain Eukaryota; kingdom Metazoa; phylum Chordata; class Mammalia; order Rodentia; family Gliridae; genus Glis; species Glis glis. The sequence goes on from PVJS01002528.1 coordinate 54,581, forward strand.
GGGTCTCCCAAAGCCTGACTTTATCTCCCCATCCATGTAAGCACCTGGCCCAAGGTGCTACTACTCAGAAAAATGTAAAATTGTGATTCGAGATTGAAATGACCTTAAGCTGCTGAGGAACTATGAGTAAAATTGCTTTGAAATGGTATGTTCTATTAAAATAAAATTGCACTAAAATGTCTAAATATGGTTCACACACCCATAACTACCATTTGTTCAGTTCCTACTAGGAAGATAAATTTAACTAAGGTGTTAATGCTGCTCTGTGTCTGATGACTGGCATGCATTCATTCATTTGTTATTCATTTTCTTCGTAAGTAAAATCTGTTACTAGTCCTATTTAACAGGTGAGAAAAATAATACCAAAGATATTAGATCATTTTCCAAGGCCACTCAACAGGCTTGAGGTTTTAATAGAATTCAACTCAGAATGGACATTCAGGCCTATGTCCTTCTCAACACACAGGAGTGAAGAAAATGGAAGAAAAAAAGGAAGGAAAGGAAGAAGGAAGGGAGGGGGAGAAAAGGAAGGAAGGAAGGAAGGAAGGAAGGAAGGAAGGAAGGAAGGAAGGGGGAGAAGGAAGGGTGGGAGGGAAGGAAGAGAGAAGAGAGAATAGAGGTAAAGAAAGAATTTAACCTAGTAGTCATGATCTCCTGTAAAATAGATTTAGCAGATAAGAAACATTTTCTACTCCAGGGACAGACTTTATAAGCACAGATGGCACATAATTCCAAGGGAAATAAAGCCCTCCTTCTCACCTTAAAATTGGGAAAGGGAAATATATAAGGTAGGAAATTTTAGAGTTAATCAAGGTAAGTTTGTGTCTCACTGCTTTCAAAGGGAATTGCTCAGGAATGTGGTCTTGGTTGTGTATATTGAGGGTATATCACAAGGTAGACTTTTAAAAATCACCAGGCATCTCCCCGTTTTGTGAATAGCACCTTCATTATCTTCAGAGTCCACCAGAAAACAGACATTACTGAAAATTAAACCCAAAGGCTTTGAGTTGTTGCCATGGAAACAAGAGAACCAGTGATGCCTGAGGTCTATGCCCGAGTCTATCTTACCCAGACATAAACGTTTCCTTAATGTGTCAGACACTAGAAGACAGTAGCGTTACATGACTTAGTGCTTCCAGTGACATGCCATTAAGAGGCAAATTTCTCCTCCTCAAATTGAGCAGTATGATTAATCAATCACTATTGCATATGATGTATTAAGTGAAAAACGCGATTCAGTATCTCACTAAGCGGTCTTTGAGAACCCTGGATCAAAACCAACCCACTGAACTCCTGAGGATGCCCCCTACACTACCACCTATTGGCAAAAGTCCCAAACCACAGGCAAAGCCACCCTGAGGATGTGGAAATTCATCTAAATTGAGGAGAAGCACATGCAAGCACAGTCTGAATTGCATGTATGAAGAAAAACCACAAGATATAATGTCCAATAATTTGTCACCAAATGTATAAATGCTGTAGTCAAAAGCATCAACTAGTTAGTCATCTGTAGGTGGCTAGGTACTATTTTGGTATTCCTTGCATGGTGTAAGTTTTCTTTTTGTTAGTTTACTGTCCAACTAGGGCAATGTCTTGCTATTTAGGAGCTGTCTTAAGACAGAAAAATGACAAGCTCTGTGTGAGTAACAAGGAACTGGCAAGTTTCTAAAATGCAGAAGGCTAGAAGCACCCTACAACACCCTCTAACAGAAGTGCACCGTGTCAAAGGAATGCCCAGTAACTAGGGGATTCTAGAGGCACAGGCGATTGGGATGGGGAAATTATCTGAATGCAGGATGGCAAGATTCAGCCATTCTTTTTTCTTCTTTTTTAATTATTTTATTTTATTTTATTTTATTTTACTTTATTTTATCTGTGGTACTGGGGATTGAACCCCAGGGGCATTCTACCTCTGTGAGCTATACCCCCAGCCCTATTTTTTATTCTTTATTTTGAAACAAGGGCTCACTAAGTTGCAGAGGGCCTCAATAAGTAGCTGAGGCTGGCCGTGAACCCGGATCCTCTGGTCTCAGCCTCCTAAGTACTGGGATTACAAGCATACACCACCACGCCTGGCTTCTTTTTTTTTTTTTTAAACTGAGTACCACCAGACAACATAAGTATATTAAGTGGTGATTTCTATATTGACAGAGGTACTAATAAGATGCTCTTTCATTTCATTATATCAAAACAATTTACCTAATCTTGATTCCTGGAGCAATTAATCCTTAAATTACCTTACTATCAAGTAAAATATTTAACCTAGCAGGAGAAATATATTGCCAACTTAAGGTCAAGATGGGTCTTGAAAAATGCAGCTCGTCTACACTTCTGAATGTTGGGATCTTCAGATTCAATTACATAAGTGACGTGACCTTAATCTGTGTATGAAAAATGCCTTTTATTGAAAATGTGATGATAGTTAATGAAAACTAGCATGGAGTTTCGAGATGCCCATGCCAGAGGTGGTCTGATTATGTAAGAAAAAGCAAAGTAAATTACTACTTTACACAGACAGCTTGGTATCTTCTAATTGGTGTTACTCAGTTGGAGTGTTAATCCATAGAATTGTCATATTTTGTGTCATTTCCTAATACAAAGAGTACTTAAGCAAATACTATTATCACTAAGAATCAAATAGTAAAGTATTTAAAGAAACATATAAATACAAACAGCAATCTGTTGTGAGATTTTGTTTTAAAGGAAAATGTGTCTCTAAATTGTCATTTATTGTGTTTTAGGATTATAGAGGGCGTTTAGTTGAAAAAATGCACAACTAGTACAAAGATCATAAACTACCTTCAGGTATCACAGCCAGATTTCACACACATAAACACACACACACACACACACACACCTCAATATTGAGTCATTTGCAGATATACTATTATGACATCTTTTGCCCTTCTAATACTCTTGTTTTATGATTATTCTAAAATATAATCCGTAATTAGGAAAACAACTATAAAAATAATTACATATTTTTCCTAAAGTCAACAAACTGAAAATAAGGAATGGTTGAAAAATAGATAATGCATGATGCTTTATTAATCATTCTATTCAATCTTAGTTATGTTTATGGCTCTCATTCAGTTAGCCAAATAAAGCATGGTAGCAAGACAGGGAAAAACTTACACAAAAGATATTTAGGATTAATAAATGACCAGCTGTGTGCAGGTTAGGGACAGGTCTTTCCTCATTTCTGGGCAGGACAGAGATTTATATGCCCTTCTAAGATATTCCCTTCTCAAGGCTAGCTGCACATTACAATCAACTGGGGAGCTACTAATGTATACCCTTTTCTGGGGTCCATCCCAAACCAATTAAATCAGTATATTTGGGGGTCGCTAATAGTATTTACAAAATCTCCCTTGGGTAATATGTAGACATACAGTTATGAAAACACAGTGAGGATTAATAATCACTGGTCTAGATGTGGCTTGAAATTCACAAATCATCATGAAATGAAATGAGATCATTGTTAGGGTTTGAATGTGACCCCCAAAATCCATGCGTTGGGAGCTGTAAAAGGGAGAGACAGGAACACTGAGGTGGGTGGAGAGGACTCTGGTAGTCAAGTGAGCAAGCGACCAGGAGGAAGGAATGGTGACCTATGATACTGTGATGTAATAAGTAGATTCTTTGTCTTCATCCCTGGCTCCTCCTCAGAGCTTCTTAATCCTTTGTTATTTTCTTTGTGACAAGAGCAATAGATTTTGTTACTATACTTAGATTTTGCCCCCAGTTCCTAAAACATCTCCAAGAAATAAGCATGAAAGAAGTGTCTTTTTACTCATAACAAGGGCTCTTCAACCACAGCTGAGGTGATGTCACTGGGGTGGCCAAGAGCTGGGTGTCAGGGAGAACAACCACGTGACTAGAGGTTTGGAACTGTCCTCCCCAATCTTACCTCAGACCTTCGTGGAGGGGTGATGGGCTCTAGGTTGATTTAATTACAAATGGTCATTGATCTAATCAACCATGCCTATGTAAAAATAAAAAGACATAAAAATCCTAAACAGCAGGTTTTTATGGAGCTTCCAGGTATATGAACACACTGAGGTGCTTGGAAGATGACAGATATACCTAAAAGGGAATGTGGGTGCAACCTCACTCTACACCTTGCCCTATGCATCTTTTCTCGGGTTACAGTCTTTATAACAAATCAGTAAACATACATGAAGCATTTCCTCGAGTTCTGTAAGCCATTCTAGTACGTTACTGAACACGAGGAGGAGATGACAGGGACCCTCATCGATAACCAGTTGGTCAGAAGCACTGGAGTCCCAGACTTGTCACTGGAACATGAAGTGGGGAGCCAGCCATCTTCTGGGATTAAGTTCCTAACCTCTGGGCTATGTGCTAACCCTGGGTAATTAGTGCCAGAATTAAGTTAATTTTAGGACACACAGTTCGTATTCTGAGAAATGGAGAAATGGCTGTTATGGAAGAGAAGTACATATTTGATGTTAGAAGTATTGTGGTAGCATAGACAGTACAGAAGAGAAATCTTCTCATTATTCTCCATGATAGGTGATAGGGCAGGAAGTACTGGGGTTGAAAATCTACCCTTAGATTTAGCAAAATAGAGGACACTGGTCACCTTGACAAATGCAGCTTTAGTAGACTGATGGGGATGGAATTTGATCAGAGAATTTGATTTTGCTTAAGCAAAAATGGAATGAGCCAGGCATGGTGGCGCACGCTTGTAATCCCAGTACTTTGGGAGGCAGAGACTGGAGGATCCGGGTTCGTGGCCAGCCTCAGCTCTCTCTCTCCCCATCTCTCTCGCTCTCTCTCTCTACTTAGTGAGGCCCTCTGCAACTTCGTGAGACCCGGTTTCAAAATAAAGTATAAAAAAATAGGGCCGGGGATGTAGCGCGGAGGTAGAACGCCCCTGGGTTCAATCCCCGGTACCGCAAAAAAAAAAAAAAAAGATGGAAGAAAATGGGTATTAAAAAAACGTTCAAGGATTCATGTTATAAATAGAGCAGAGAAATGGGATAGCAATAAAAGGTAGATTTAGCATGAAGGGAAATATATTTTTAAGCAGGAAAATGACAAGCCTGTATGCTTTACAAGAACAATCCAGAATAGAAAAAAATGATAATGAAGAAAGTTTAGGGGACAATTGTTGAAACAATTGGCCTTAGGTGGGCCTTAGGTGGGTAATGAGTAATATGGTATTAGGTGGGCCTGCAATAGCTCACACATAGGAGAAGAAATGGCTGAGCATGTGGGGTGGATGCATGTAGGTTGGTAGATGGGGTTGGGACACGGGAAACTGCTTTTGGATGCTTCTGCTTTCTCTGGGGTGGAGGGGGGCAGAGAAACAAGGAAACCAGCTTAGTGTAAGGATGAGCATGGTGCAGATGTAGGTCTGAGTAGAGAGAAGCTATTAAAATATCCCCTTAAGAAAGATTCCCTAAAAGAGATCACAAGCAAGCAATCTGGGTAAATGCAGGTCCTCTGCCAATTCTGCATGTAATTTTCTGATGATTGAGACTGCGTAATAAATATTTAAGACATAAATGTGTTTCTTCATGAAAATGTTACTCCAATGTAGTATAAAATTATTTTTAATAATCTAGGTTAAATCACTGTATGCCCCCAAATCATCAGAAAGATGTCTGTGTAATCGCATCACCCTGCTTTCCTGCACGGCAACTTACTATATCCTTGAATCTTTTGGAGGGGTGATAAAAGAAACAGCCTTATGCCACCTGTCTCCTTCATCATCGGAGGGTTCATGTTTGTTTTCATTTGTTTTGTTTTGTTTTGAGGATATTATCCTTATTGCTGTATGTCTCCTCTATGAAAACCCAAATCAAATTTTTTATTTTGGACACATCAGGAAAAGCTATTCACAGCCCCTCTGTAGACAAACACAGTATACCTTCTTAAGCAATAAGATCTGTGTTGATGAGTAGCTCTTCCTTTTTGTTATGTCTACAGTTAACTCAGAACCAAATTTTTGCCTCAACCATTAACAATTATTGGACACATATTACCTCTATCACTGGGATCTGGTTTTCCCGTGAGCTCTACTTCCTATTTTAATTCTCATTTTTCTGAATACTAATTTCATTCAAATTTGCATTTTAAAATTTTCTTCTCAACCTCTACTAATTTGCGTATTACATAAAGTGAAAAATAAATAGAAGTAAATAGGTACAAAAACTTAAAAACTTGGAATTAGAAATGTAATTTTTCTACAAAATATTAAATTATTATAAGTTAATAACAACTTATTGTTATAAACTAATAATATGACTCACAAAATGGTAATTATGATTACTTAATTAATAAATTACCTCCCATAGTTCTTGATCCATTTATAATCTTTATATGTATGATCCCACTATATTGCTCCCCTTAGTCCTTGAGTTATACAAAACAACTAAGATCTCCTGAGTTTTACAGCTAATGAATCGAAGATTCAGATTTAATGTGCCTGGCAGTGTAGCCAGAGTATGTGGAAATTCTCACTAACCAACATATTTGGAGCAAGTTCTTCCCACTACATTCAGTAGTTTTTGATCCCACAAGCTAAAGAGATTAGAAATTTTATGGTTATACTACAAGTTGAGCATAGTTTTCAAATTTCAATTTTTTTCTTTTCAATATAATGCAATAGCCAGGCAGCTAACTCCTGCCAGCATTGACCAATCAGTATAGACTTTCTTCTTTCTGTTTTCTTTACACAAAGAGCTAGCTTTTCTCTGCCTATATTTTATTTTTATACTTCTATTGGCGCATTGTAATTACACATCACAGTAAGATTCAACGTGATACAAACATATGTGCACACATCACTTGGTGTGTTTCCCTCTGCACCCCACCCCATTGCTTCCTCCTCCCTTCTCACACATGTTAGTGAGATTGCTAGTGATACCTTCATATATGGACATAACATTATTTAAACTTTTTCCTTCTGCCTGTATTCTAAATGCCTTTGTTTTTCTGGGGTTGCTTCTACTTCTGGTATTTACATCAAGATCATGCAAATCATTAATATGTGCAACCTAGGGAGTAGTGGGCACACACCAGGGACTTCAGTTGATAATGGAGAACCCTCAGGGGGCAAGGGAAGTGGTACAAGGGAAGGGGAAGCGCAAGAAAGAAGCGAATCAGTGGAATTACTATCATAAACAATGTGTACATGTGAAAATATACCATCATCATTCTCGGTACTTCGCATGGGTGGGGGGAGGTGGGGGGGACACTAAGAGCTGTGTGCATGTATATTAACATCAAATAGATATTCATTGTGATGTGAGACTACAATGCACCAATAAAAGCACATTAAAAAAAAGAATCGGGCTCCAAGTTCATTTCTGTTTTTACAGAAATATCTTGAGGAGGAAGGAGAGGGGCTTAGAAAAGAAAACATCCCGCAAGCGCAGGTAGATATAGAGATACCAATAGAAAATGACAGGATCCTTTCATTTTGTTGACATTTAAAGGACTATATTTCTTTGGGTGACCCCCTACAGGCTTCCAACCACAGTTCTATGAACCTTCATCAAAAGATGCTATCATGTTGTGCTGACCAACAAAAATAGTACTATCACATATAAAATCGGGTGGCGCAAAACTCAGCCTCAAAGGCACAATGAATCCTGTGCATTTTTAATATTTAAAAATTCTAAACAATATTTTCATTCTAGGTTTTAAGCATGCATTTTTATAGTCGCTAGTTTTGCAGTCCTTTTTATAGCTCACAGTGCTGTCTGTGTAAATTCCCAAAGGGACTATTGAGTCACCAATGTCAAACTGCACTGGGGCTATTAATTCTTAATGTCTGCAGAAACTGCTGGCTTCAGGGTGAGTTCTTAGCCTTGACCATGGAAAACAGTTGAGGAAAAGGAGTAGGAAATGGGGAACAGAGAGAGCAAATAAAAAAACAAGACCAAAAATCAGGATCAGAAACTTTGATCTGAAAGGAAGATGAACCCCATAATTATAAGGTTGAGAAAACAGAGGTTCAAATAGTTTCCAAGACTTCTCTAAAGTCGAGGGGCTAATTTATGTCAAATGCTATTTGGATTTCCCAGGCCAACCATATTATATCACATTCATTGTTAGAGTAGGAAGAGTTAACTTACTAAAGGGATTAAAAAATGAAAATTCATGTGTTACTATCATTATGATAATTGAAGTTTCATGGTGTAATTAACATTTTATCCAAAATGCTGTTGTTCAGTGATAACTCATTATAATATTGCATTAAAGTGACTGCATTTTTAAATGAAGAGAAATTTTATTCCCAAGGATAAAGGTCTCAATAATGCAGAGCAACCGAGACCTATACCATAAATATCTCCAGAAAAAGCAAGGATACAGCATAAAACATTAAATACCAGCCAAGGAAATATCAAGATTATCAGGAATACAAAAAGTGAAAAAGCAATTTCTACTGTAGGAGAAATTATAATCAAAGTACGTGATAATTAAAATGCTCTGCCGTGTTTAATATCTTGATTCCAGCATTCTGAGCTTATTAAGTCTGATATTTATGCCTCTCCATACTAGGAATATTAGTTTGTGTGTCAAATTCTCCTATCTCTAACAAAAGTTAAATGCAAAGGAGGGGAAAGCAGAGACTTCTCTTGTTCTGACAAAATATTTTCCAAAATGAGAATTAAATCCCACGTGCCAATATCATAATGGAGTGACATGCAGTATTGATGTAAATTTTCAAAAGGTTGAAAGTATGAGAAATCTTCAGTCACGAGAGACTTTCCCTACACTTATTCACTTTGGAATATATATATGAAAACAAAACCTCAAAAAGATAAAAGTGGAGTAATAAGCAAACAGTGTTGTATTGTGGAAAGCATTATCAACTATAAAAATGAAAATTTGTAATGAGAATCCAATATTGCACTGACTTTAATGAACACAGCAATCACTTCAACTTAACAACAAAGGACTCACGTGGATATAATTAACTAGATAGAGCACTGTTTAGCTACTCATCATCCACAATAAGAGCTTTCAGGAAGCCATGTATTTATATTCCAAATCTGTTACTGATAATGATATTAAATGTGCTTAACTTGGCTGGCTGTGGTGGTGCGTACCTGTAATCCCAGTAGTTGGGTGGCTGAGATAGGAGGATCACAGGGTTCAAGGGCAGCCTCGTCAACTTATATCTAGGCCCTGCACCTTACTGAGACCCTGTTTCAAAATAAAAAATTAAAATAGGCTGGGGGTATATCTCAGAGGTAGAATGCCCCTGGGTTCAATCCCCAGTACACCCCCAAACACAAAGGGCTTAGCTTGTTTAGTACAGACCACCCCTTCTAAAAAACATAGAGGACTTTACATATACATAGTTAAATTTATACCACAATTATTACATGCTTACTGAACACACGATGACAAAGATAGGAAGGTAAGCATGATTTGCAGATGAGCAGGATTTCCTACTAAGTTCATGCCATCGAATAAAATTATGCCATCATTGTACATGGTATGAATTATGTCTTCTAGAAAACAAACTCTCTCACATCATGCTACTATGCTGATTCTCAAAGTAACCCAAGAGGATCAATCATATATATTGCCCAAACAGAAGGCTTACAATAAGTTCACCCTATTTAAGTGCAGAGTCCTGAATAATCTAGTGATAAATGCATTTCTGCTCCATAAAAATTACAAACAAACCTAATGGTTCTCTGACCTTTTTATTCTATTCCTTGTGCAACCTCATCCACCCCCACCCCAGGAGTTCGAATTGCAAACTGCATGCTGGGGATGCCCAGCTGTTTGCTTCAGACCTTGGCCTTGAGTTCCTCCAGTCTTCCAAGACCCAATCACATCTGGATACAACTACTTCCTCACCCAAAGACACCTCAAGCTCTGTACCTGTGGAGCAGAACTCATGCATGCCTCCTAAGCCTGTTTCTCCTTCTGTGAGCACCCTAATGCACAGCAACACCACCTAACCTGCCATTCAAGATAGAGAACATGCCCTCAACCCCAACTCTGTTCTCTGCCCTGAATCTCCTACCCTGTGGATCAGAAAGTCCTAGCAGTTTTCCTTCTCAAAATCATTCCTCCTGCTATATCCTTAGCATAGCAACATGCACTGGCTCGTTCCCCATCAGTTCTCATCTGAGCTGCTCAGCTGGCTTCCCCACCAGACTCTCTGCTTCCCCTCGAAACAGTGTTATCAGAGTCTGCACCTAACTCTCTCTGCAGTAGGTGCTTTGCGATTCCACCTCCCACAGGTGGGCCAGAGCCCTGAGCATGCCCTGTGCAGCAAGGGGTGTTGGGAAAACTGGTAATCGATATGTAGAAGAATGAAACCAGACCCCAACCTCTCACCCTGCGTGAGTCAACTCAAGATGGATCCAAGAACTAGAAATTAAACCAGAAAGTTTGTCATTGCGGAGCCTACAATTACCCGCCTGGTTCTGTTCCATGAACTTCAGTCTCGTCCCTCCCAGTGGCACCATGCTTCAGAGTTCTGTTTTGTTTGGGGTTGGTTTTGCACCTTGTCAATGCTATTTTTATCGACCTGTGCTCTCTGTCACTAATCAACCTGTGATCAGACTTTGGGTCTCAGTTCTTCCCAAAGGCCTTTTCTGAAACCACAGACTCCCAGGGTCTAAAGAAAGCATCACATTGTCACTTCAGATTCAAACGAAGCAACGATCTTACCCATTAACAGACTTTATAATATTTTCAAAGCTACAGGTGATCGGAAGGCTCCAATGAAGCAGGAGAGGTCTGGGCTTTGAGGATGGCTCCATGTTCCTACTTGTCCATAGACAATTGTTCTGTGGCCCAGAGCAGTGTAGGTACAGAAATGTCAGAAGACATTTCCTTGCAATGGGGATGTTTAGTTTATGAAACATATCCATTTTATACCCCAGCACTATGGGACATCATTTCAGGGAACGTATTTACTATAAGCAATTCTTAAAGACATTATGTTAAAAGCACCCCATAGATGATTAATGATAAGGAAATATCATTACTCTATTTAATAGGATATCCAATTATCATGTCGACAAAGTCACCTATGTTTCCTGTCTGCTTTTCTGTTCCCCAGGAATATATCCCCAAACCCTTCCTCACAGTAAAAAAAAATAAATAGCCTGAATAAAAAATAGTAGGCCAGATAGTTTAACATTTTTCTCCCCGCTATCCCTATCCTATATTACAATAGAAATACCTACCATTTTGTCTGAGCTATTTTGGTGAGGCTATATTTACATAGGTATTTACATTGGGAATGTGGCTGTTTCATGAAATCTAGAAAACATTAAATCCCTAACCTTTTTAAAACCTCGTTGTTTAATAGGTATATACAGGCCCTCCTTGCCTTAGGATGGGGTTATATCTTGATAAACTTGTTGAAACCTCAAAATGTCATCTGTAAAACCTGCACTGAATACACCTCACCTACTGAACACCATGGCTCAGCAACACCGCGCAGTACAGGCGCTCGGTTCTTTACTCTTGTGATCTGGTGGCTGACTGGCTCACTGCCTCTGCCCAGCATCACAAGAGTAGCAAGAGAGCGTTGTACTATATATGACTCACCTAAAAAACAAAAGATCAAAGAACAAAACTTTTGGGTTGCTTTCTCATCATCAAAGTCAAAAAATGTCATAAAGCTGACCATCTACCGTAAGTCAGGGACCATCAATATAGCAGACACCTACACTCCATCCCACCCTTCAACCCAGTAGCCCTCAGTAGTTATACTTCTGCTTGGGAGAGGTAGGAGCAGGATTGAAATGATCAGGAATGTCTCTTGCACTCACTGGCAATTCTTTTCTTTTCCTTTTTCTCTCTTTTATTTATTTATTTTTTTTTTTGTGGTGCTAGGGATTGAACCCAGAGTCATTCGAATGGTGTTTTATTCATGCAAACCATTTCTGTGTCACTGTCTTTAACAACTTGCATTTAATTTTCTAATAAGGGTGTATTTGTAAGTATAAGTTTCTGAAATTTACCAAAGAGCCTAAGTGTCTCTGACATTTGCCCCTAACTCCTTCACTTAATTGGAACAGAACTCTCGTCTGACAGCAGGATTTCCTGCTGCTTTCTCTAGTAAAGGTTATTCATGTTTTTACACCTCTGAGCCCTCAAGTTCCAGAGGTGGTATTGGAGTCATGCCTACTCCCTGGCGCTCTGCATGTCCAGTCTTGTAAGAAACACTTGTTCTTTTAGGGCTTGAGAGTTTTAAATTATTATAATCTACTGACTTCTACAGTCTTCTTTTCACTGTATCAGATGTGGCTAGACAATTGCTCAAACTTTCTTCTTGTGTCAGATTTGGTAAGTCGCATTTTTCTTGAACTTTCTCCATTTTATCTAAAATTAGAAGTTCATGGACCTAGATTTGCTCAAAATTTCCTCTTATGGTATTTGTAATTTGTGTAGGATTTATAGTGATATCTCCTTTTACATTCCAGGTATTAATCATTTATACTTTCTTTGTATTATTCTTGCTATGGGCTAACCAATTTCATTAGTCTTTTTTAAAAACACAAAATTTGGCTTTCTTAGTTTTATCTATTGTATTTTGACTTTCTCTTTCATTAAACTTTATCTTAATTTAATTTCTTCCTGGATACTTGATTTTAAATTAATTTGTGGTTCTTTTTCAAACTTCTTAAAATGGGTGTGGAGGTTGTCACCCATTCTTAAGCTTTTTCTATTCTAATGTAATTAAAGAAACAAATTTCTCTACGAGTAATGTTTAGTTACATATCCCAAGTCTTGATGTGTGATATTTTCATGGTTATTTCGTTCTAAACATTTTCTAATTTTCATTGCATTTCTCTTGGGTTAAGGATAAACTTTAACTTAAAACCCTTTGGGTGTTTTCTACTTAGCATTTTGTTTTTATGTCTCTTTCCTTCAATCATGGTCAATAAACTGTGCTGTAAGCTTTTAATTGTTTGAAATCTGTTTACTTGCTTTATGGTCCTAAATACTGTTAATTTCATTACATAGTCGGTGGGTACCTGAAAGGAGTATGGTTTCAATTGCTGGGTGCCATGTTCCGTATGTGACGATCATGTTTTTAGTCACTGTAGAGCTCTTTATGCCCATGCCCAAAGTGTATCTGCTTGTTTTACCACTTTCTGAAACAAGTGTTAAGTTTGTAAATTTTCCTTTTACTTTGGTCAATTTGGGTTTCATATACTTTTCTTTATATACTGAAATTCTCTGAGCTGTGCAGTTATGTTCATTTTAGTTAAGAATTGTTAAATCTTCCTGGCTAATCACAATGAAATGTCAACCCTTATCTCTAGCAATGCTTCTTTCCTTATTACAGGCCTAATCAAATATTGGTATATTCATGCTAAATTTGTTTTATTAGGTTTTTCTGAATATGCTTTTCTATCTTTTCATTTTACACCTTTCTGGTTGTCTGTATTTAAGATATATCTATAGTGAATAACATATAGTCAGATTTTTATTGAGAGTAAGTTTTCAAATTTGTTCATATGCAAAGAATTTCATTGTATAACTGGATTGAAATGTATATTCTTAAGTTTTCTTTTCTCTTTGCTCCAATTCCCCTGGCCTTTAACAGCTGTACAGTTTGGGACATATGACCTCCTTGGTCAATGCTCCAGGGAGAGGATGGCATGAAGAATTGTAAACTGACCCTGACATTCTCTCACCTGGAAGTGACATGTCACTTCTGATTACAAGTCATTGAACAGAGACAGTCACCTGTCCATGTCTAAACTAAATGGAGCCACAACAAGCAAACCTCTGCTTTCCAAGAAGGAGAAAGAAACCAAATACATCAGGGGACCCTAGTAATATCTTACACATTCTACATAAATTTTTAAAACTTCTATATGTCAGAGCACTAGGAAGAGAATTGAAAGTCAAGTAACTGGGTAGGAAGTATTTCAAACATGCACTATTAAAAATAATTACTATCCAGAATATAGAGACACCTTTTTTCATTTATAATAGATTCAGTACTTACACATATGTGGAATTTTCCAGACTCTCTGTTTGTGTCAGTTTTAGTATATTGCTTTTTTCTTGAATTTTCTTCATTTCATTGGAAATTAGAAATTTGTTGCTGTGGGCCTTAAACATTTGAGTACTCAAAACATCTATTCCCCTCATGCCTTTGCTTAAGAGTTACCTAGGTTCTACAACAAAGTTAGAAGTAATTCTTGGTATTTCCTGAGCTTTGATGGTCTTATTGGGGAATTCTCTGAATAAGTGAGATAGCATCAAATTAAAAAGCCTCTACACAGAAAAGTAAACAATCGAGAGTCTGAAGAGCGAGCCTCAGAACAGGAGAAATTCTTTGCCCATTATTCCTCTGATAGAGGACTAATATCTACAATATACAAAGAAAAGACTTAACACTAAAAATTTTTTAAAATAGGCAATTGAACTAAATAGGTACTTCTCAAAAGAAGAAATACAGATGACCAGCAAATATGTGAAAAAATGTTGAACATCATTTAGCAATCAGGCAAATGCAAATCAAAACCACACTAAGCCTCATCAACCTAGAGAGATCCTGTTTCAAAATAAAAATAAAATCGGGGTGGGGGTATAACTTGGAGGTAAAATGCCCCTGGGTTCAATCTCCAGTACCACAAAAAAAAACCTGAGGTTTCATCTAATTCTAGTTAGAATGGTAATCATCAAGAATACAAACAATAGAGCTGGGCGTGGTGGCGCACGCTTGTAATCCCAGTACTTTGGGAGGCGGAGACCGGAGGATCTGGGTTCGCAGCCAGCTTCAGCTCGCTCTCTCTCTCTCTCTCTCTCTCTACTTAGTGAGGCCCTCTGCAACTTCGTGAGACCCGGTTTCAAAATAAAGTATAAAAAATAGGGCCGGGGGTATAGTGCGGAGGTAGAATGCCCCTGGGTTCAATCAATCCCTGGTACCGCAAAAAAAAAAAAAACAGAATACAAACAATAATAAGTGCTGGAGAGAATGTGGGGAAATAAGAACTCCTGTACACTATTGGTGGGATTGCAAATTAGTACAGCCATTATGGATATCAGTATGAAGGTTCCTCAAAAGACTAAGAATGGAACCACCATATAACCCACCTTTACTACTCCTCGGTATCTTTCCAAAAGAATTAAAGGTAGAACTATAGTGATACAGGCATATCCATGTTTATAGCAGCACAATTCACAATAGCCAAATTATAGAACCACCCTAGGTGTCAGACAACAGATGAATAAATAAAGAAAATGTGGTATATACACACAATAGAATTTTACTCAGCCACTAAGAAGAGCAAAATTATGCCAGTTCAAATAATGCTATGTCCATACATGAAGGTGTTACAGCCAATCTCACTAACATGTATGGGGAATGAGGAGGGGGGAACGGGGTGGGGTGCAGAGGGAAACACAGCAAGTGCCGTGTGCATGTATACTTGTATCACTTTGAACCTCACTGTGATGTGCAATTACAACGCACCAGTAAAAGTATAAAAATGAGAAGTAAATAAAATGATCCAGTAGAAGATGAATGAAAAAATTTAAGTTATAAACATAAGGAGTTAAGCCGGGCATGGTGGTGCACCCTTGTAATCCCAGTACTTGGGAGGCTGAGATCGGAGTATCCGGGTTCGAGGCCAGGCTCAGCTACTTAGGGAGGCCCTCTGCAACTTAGTGAGACCCTGTTTCAAAATAAAGAATAAAAAAAATTGAGCTGGGGGTGTAGCTCGGAGGTAGAATGCCCCTGGGTTTAATCCTCAGCACCACAAAATAAATAAATAAATAAATAAATAAATAAATAAACATACATAAGGAGGTAAACATGTATATGTATACTATATAGAGAGAGATAGATTATATATAGATAGATAGATTTATATAGAGATTGGAATGTATCATATTTCACCCTTTATAGGTGAATATTTGATAAAATGGGCATTTTATGTGATCTCAAAAAAAATAAGTATAAATCTTAAAATTCGTCCATTCTATTGCCCAGTAATTCTGCTTCTAGATATGAGAAAAATAAAATAGCACAAAAAGAAATGTACTATGAGGTAAATCAGTGCATACTGACGTGAAAATTTCTACGACACATATTGCTACTTTATTTTTATTGATTCATTTATTTGGTACTGGAGGTTGAACCCAGGGGCATTCTACCTCTGAGCTACACCCCACCCATATTTTATTTTTGTTTGGAAACAGTGTCTCCCTAACTTGTTAAGGCTGGTCTCAAACCTGCAATCCTCCTGTCTCAGCCTCTCAAGCACTGGTATTACAGGCATGCACCACCACATCTGGTGTATTGCTACTTTAAAAAGGACTCATATACCAACATTTAGAACAGACGACTTATGTTAAAATTATGCAAACAAATAAAGCAAAATTCTATAAGCTTCTCTATGTACACATATGGGTAATATGACTGCATAGAAAAAGGTCTCAAAGGATGAAAACCAAAATATTACCAGAGTGACAAATAAGATTGGATGAGGATAAAGTGAACTTTTACTTTGTCAATACTGTTTGACTGTCTTAAAATGACAATTCATTAGTTTTTGTATATTTGCAATAGTACATTAAATAAGAATATACTAAATAAGGTACATTCTAAAGAATAATTGAATTATTTTCATGTCTATAGAACTGTTTATATTTTAAATATTTTCAAACTATTTTCATGCTTTATCAGAGTAATGTATGTACATAGTCATGAAGTAATTGTTAGAGAAGGGCTACTGATGAAAACTCAAGGTCCTCTTTCCCAACCTTCCCCGGATCTTACCATCCCAATGCCATCCATCAGAGACAAATTCTTTGAACTCTTTGTATTAGCTGGCTTTTCATTGCTGTGACAAAATATCTGAGAAAATCAACTTTAAGGAGAAAAGACTTATTTGGGCTCATGTGTTGGAGGTTTCAGTCTATGGTGGGCTGGCTCCATTGTTTCCGGGTGATGTCCAACATCATGGCGGATAGCACATTTTGGATCAAATCTGTGTCCCTCATGGCAGCCAGGAAGCAGAGAAGGAAGGGCCTGGAGACAAGGGATAGTCTTCAAGGACAGACTTCTAGTGACCTATTTCTGCTAACTATGCCCCACTTCCTGTTTTCCTCACCTCTCAATAGCCCACTAAGCTATGAATTGATCAATGGATTCATTCACTGATGAGGTCAGAAGCCTCATGATCCAATCACCCCAAAGGCACAACCCCAGAACACCTCTCGCTGCAGGATGGGCCATGTCCTCAACACACGTGCTTGGGGGCATGTCAAATCCAATGCACAACACCTTCTCTGTTTCATATCTTCTTATAGCATGCTATAAAACATTAAGGGATATATTCGTGGTTTCCTTTTTATAACTTTCATATCTTTGATATCTCACTATAAAAGATAAGAATATTACTTATTGTGCTGACTCATACTATCTTTTTTTGTTTTGTTTTAAAGTTGTAGAGTTATATTCAACTTGTTCTGTTACTGCCTGAGCGGCTTTGAATAATATACTCCAATTGTTCCTAGGCCAAGCACAGTGGCCATCAGTGACATCAGTGGACATCAGTGAACCTTCCCTTTGCCAGGCGAGGGCACTGCCACCCTCACCCCCCTGGCCACCTCTGTGCTTCGCCCCCCACATCTTCTGGACCCACTCTTACACTTTCAAAGTTAAAAACATGGATATTTTGGGGTTTTTTTTTTTTGCGGTACCGGGGATTGAACCCAGGGGCGTTCTACCTCCGTGCTACACCCCCGGCCCTATTTTTTATACTTTATTTTGAAACCAGGTCTCATGAAGTTGCAGAGGGCCTCACTAAGTAGAGAGAGAGAGAGAGAGAGAGAGAGCTGAGGCTGGCTGCGAACCCAGATCCTCAGGTCTCCGCCTCCCAAAGTACTGGGATTACAAGCGTACGCCACCACGCCCGGCTTAAAAACATGGATATTTTGTTCTACAACACAACTGAGTTTTCTGTGCTTGGTTTATAGTTGATTCTAAAAAGCTGAAAGAAACAGAATTACATTATTATGACTTTATAAATATTCACCTCTGGTTTACTTAGTGCAGGAGACTTTAATTTCCTTCTCTACATTCCAACACCATGACCCTGGGCCACTTGAATGAGAAAGTTCCAAGTTCAAATGTGAAACGGATTGTGTCTTTGTTATTCTGCACCAGCAACCTGTGAACACGTCAGTGTGCTTTGTGTTTAAGCCGTGGCTGTGTTTTCTAGACTTTTGCTATAATTGCTCAGTTCTCTTAATCATTTCATCTACTGAGTAGGGTCCTCTCTCCTTCTCCTCAGAGTACTCCATCTTCCTACTCCTATCTGAACATTGGAATGACAGTGAGCACCCATTCTGGAAAAAACCCTTCACCGACTCATCTGGATCCATTCTTTGCAAGACCCTGGAAACTATCTGAGACCCCTCATTTTGCTGGAGTGACTTTCGAAGCAAAGGAGTGGGGAAGAATAACTGCTTTGAGGACTCAGATGCCAGTAATTGTGTTTTCTCATTGGAAGCATGGATTTCAAATAATTTCTTCTCAGAATTATGAAGGCATTCCTCTATTATCCTCTAGCACTGAGTTTGGGTGATAAAGTTTTTATTCTCATTTCTTTGTGGATAATCTGATTGGTTTTTTTTTTGTTTTGTTTATTGTTTTCTTCCTAGAATTTAGAAATTTCTCTTTCTCCTTATTATTCTAAAAACCTTGAGGACATGTTTAGGTTGGGTTTACAGTTTGAAGGTGTTTTCCAATGATCATGGGTTGGAAACTTACTCCCTAACGCAACAGTGTTGAGAGGATTCTTTGAAGAGGTGATTAGGTTATGAGGACTCTGCTCTCATTAATGGGTTAATGTCATTACTGAGTGGGCTTATTATCACAGGAATTGGTTCCTGATAAAGGATAAATTCAACCCTCTTCCCTCTGTCTCCCTTCCATATGTGCAATCCTTTATCCCCCACCTTCCATCCTGGGATGATGCAGCAGGAAGGGGCTCACTAGATGCAACCCCAGCAGTGCAGATATGGTTTAGACTCCCCAGCCTCCAGAACCATGAGCCAAATAAATTTTCATTGTTAATAATAGGGACTTTGATATAGCAGCACACACCTGACTCAAGACAGCTTGGTTTATTTTCATTCTTTAGACTCTTTCAATATGAAGACTGGGGTCCTTCTTTAGCATTAAGACTTCTATTTTTTACATTTTCTTTGAAAATGCCCTCATGTCCATGCTGTCTCTTCTCTCATTTTGTATTTGTAATGGTCAGAAACTGAATCATGGGTTTTTCTGAGGAGTGATGAGTGAGAGGACCTGGAAGTCGCTGGATCTCTGCCTCCATCGCTTAGTTGAGAGCAGGGTCAGGATGTCGGAGCTGGTTCAAAAGAGAAGCAGACTGACACCAGCCGGTCGGTGGGTTCCTAAGGAACGCTCTTCTCTCAGGACCACTTACTGGCAGGAGGTCCCATTGACACAATGTCACGCAGGTGTTCCCTCATTTCACTCACGGATCTGTGGATGCTGGGGACAACTGTTCTCAACTGCAGCACTGGCCACTGCCACCAGGTGTGGGACAGCGAGAATGTGGCCAGAGCACGCTCTCTACTACTTCTCTTGGGGTAAAACACACACACTCATTCACACACACACACACACACACACACACACACACACTAAATTCTATTTCACCTCTGTACTACATAATGGTCTAATATTCCCATTTTATGTCACTTTCTATATCATTTCTATATCATTGGACATTACTTGATGTACCTTCTGTAGATATATTATTACAGGATATTTTTTATATTGGTTTGTTTTATTTTAGCTCTCTTTAGTTCTCTATATTGTTTTTGTCTGTCTCCTTGGCATGGGCTTCTTGGTTCGTTTGTCTTCATTTCTCCCTTTCACGCTCTTGGTTACTCTCACATGTCTGGTGATCCCTGAGAGCCAACATGGATTTCCTCGGTTGATTTGTAAAAAAGTCCATTTCCGCTATCTTTCTGTCTGGAGAGAAGATGCTGGCAGAATCTCTGTGTAGGAATACGGATGGATGGCTGTCAGGCCACAGGTCTGACATATTTTTTCTTAAGAATAAGGAGGTTGGCAGAGACATAGGAAAAGAGTCCCACAAATAAGAAAAACAATACACATATTCATGGTGTGGCTGGTCAGTCGGGCAGAGTGCCAGTGTACCAAGGACCACACTGAAGGGTGACCGTGGCCCCACAGTCTCTGCCAGCAAAGTTTTCGTGGCGGGGGATGCTGTTCTGGGGAACTTCCTCTCATAAAAACACCACACTCTGTACCTGCAGGGTTATACCCAACCAGAGAAACAGACTTTTCTTTTTTTTTTTTAACTTTTTATGTTCATTTATTGGTGCATTGTAAATTATAATTATACATTTTGATATATGTCAGGGTATGAACATCATACATGCACACATTGCACATTTAGCCCTCCCTCCAATCCCACCCTATTCCCTTTCTAATGTATTGAAAGACTTAGTCTAGCTGTGGATCTGTAGGCTTGCTAGAGTCTTAGTGGAATAAATGACAAATTCCAAATGTGACCACAAGATAAAACGGATCACTAATAAGATTAAGTAAATTTATATCAAGTATTTCTTTATTCAGATTAGGACCATCTTTTCTTCCTGATGCAACATGAGACCTTAGAAATTTAAGCAAGACTTCCACAAACCATAGGAATTGTAGCAATTCTTTTTTTGTTTATTGACCTCTTTATGATAGCACTGTGAAAATTGGCATCTACCTTTTAGTCTCTTCTTCAGGGTTAAAATGACAAGGCCTTTAGACTGATTTCTTCCCCCACAAAACTTGTCAACTTTAAATTTTCATTAAAAAAAGTAAAGCAGAAAGCACTGTTAGGGCTTGGATATAAAGTGTTCCCCAAAGACTCAGGTGTCAAAGGCTTGGTACCTGATACATCGGTGTTCAGAGGTGGGGATTTGAGGGGTGATTGGATCATGTGAGCTCTGACCTTATCAAAGGATCCATCCACTGAGAGATTCATAATCTGAACAGACTATTGGGAGGTGGTGGAAAGCGTAGGAAGTGGGACCTAGTTGGATGGAGTGGGTCCTCAGGGGTGTACAGTTGTGAGCTGCATCTTATCCCCAGACCCTTCCTCTCTCTCTCTCTGTGCTTTATGGATCCCATGAGATAAGAAGCTGTGCTCCACCACACCCTTTCCACCATTACACTCTGCCTCACCACAGCCTCACAGCAATGGAGCTAGCTGAACCCGGACTGAAACCTCTACAACATGAGTCAAGGCAAACCTTTCTTCCTCTTTTACATTGTTTATCTCAGGTTTTTGTCACAACTAGGAAAAGTTGACTAAAACAGGCACATACTTTGAGAGTTATAACATGAAACCTCAAAAAAGGGGGGGGGAGTTTAATTAGCCAATATATTTCCCCTTCTGAACAAATCCTGAAAACCTTATTGTTAAGTATGCATTAATAATCCACCAGTAATGAATTAATTCTCATACCAGTGGGATATTCACATAACGGCCTTTATATAACTGCAGAAATATTAATTTACCCCCGTGAGGCAATGCAACGAGAGCTTCCCCTGTGTTGCGCGGCAGACTCCTCGCCTGACACTGGAACCATAAATTATGACAGGGAGCAGTGATATAGAGATGATGGCACTCAGCAAGGGATGATTCCTCACCCCCAGGCTGGGACTTGAGGGCATGTCCCCAAATGCCCCAAAGACTAGGATTTCACTTGTCTAGAAAGATAAACTCATAGCTTACAAACTCAGCAAATGCTGTACTTATCTAGCATCTAATATGCATGTGTTCAATTGATTTAGCCAAAAACACATCTACAGGAATTGACTCTTCTTAGAAAGATCATGAGGTTTCTCTGTGACACAACTTCAGATGTTTTAGTTTTTTTAAAAAAAAAATCAATACGCTTAAAAAAATTAAGTTCAATCGTTTTCCATAAAAGGCGAAGAGTATGGAACACAGATGTCAGTAAAGGAATGTTTTTGGAGAGGGCTGCATCAGCCCAGGTATACCCATCCACACATATCTGGCTCTTTATTAGCAACCCACAATGCCAAGGATACAGATATTAAGCCAGCTAGCTTCCTGACATAAAAGATTCTCTGTGTGCTTTGAAAGATGTGTCTCGGGTTTAAGGTGCACGAGAAATACATTAAGGCATTGAGGAAATGGAAAAGGGTCGTGTGGAAGTGTGTGGGCTAGTACCTTGAAAATAACAGCCAAATTGACAGAGAGCAAAGAGGAATAGGCTATGGCTAGACTTAGAATACCAGGCAGAAAATGCAAAATGTTAGCAGCATTTAAAAATCAATGCAGAAAAATAAACAAGGTCCAGGTATTAAGAAAAATCAATCACTTTGCAAAGCCTCTAAATAACAAAATAATGATGAAAATACTATTTCCTTTTGTAGAAAATATGGGCCTCTGTGTAATTTGATTTCCTATGGAGAAGCAAACACTACATGGAAAAGTCAACTAGCTTTTCTATTCATACAGTCTTTTTTTTTTCTTTTTCTTTTTTTCTGGTGCTGGGGATCAATCTGGGGCTTCACACATGCTAGGCAAAGGCTCCACCATTGAGCGACACTCCAGACCATACACAGTCCTTCTGAAACACAAAGCAACCTTAAAAAGTGGTCCCCACTTATTTTGAACCACAATTAATCAATGTAAAAATCCTGTATTGTCCTCTACCTGTTTTGATATTTCAAATAAAAAACAGTGTTGCTCTTTAATCCATTTAAATAATGATAATACAGGAGAGAAAATTCTCATTTGGACCTTGGGAGACAAAGGTTCTTCCTTCCTGGCTGCCAGAACTTCCTCCTTAGAATATACATAAGATACAGCACACGTCTCCTCCTGGATGCCTCGGAGCTATGTGCTGCTTTGTGTTCATTCCATATATATGAAAATCCCAAACAGCCCAAAGAATCCCCCTATTTAAAACCGCATAACTGTAATTACGTCTACTGTGTGACACAGCACATCCACAGGTCTAGGTTTTTTTACAATATGGAGATTTTTTTTGGTACTAGGGATTGAATCCAGGGGCATTCTACCTCTGAGCCACACCCCTAGCCCTGTTTTATTTTTTATTTTCAAACGGAGTTTCACTATGTTGCTAAGAACCTCTTAAGTTGCTGAGACTGACTTTGAACCTGCCATTCTCCTGTTTCATCTTCCCAAGTACTGGGATTGAATCCAGGGGCACTCTACCTCTGAGCCACACCCCTAGCCCTGTTTTATTTTTTTATTTTCAAACAGGGTTTCACTATGTTGCTGAGAGCCTCTTAAGTTGCTGAGACTGACTTTGAACCTGCCATTCTCCTGTCTCATCTTCCCAAGTACTGGGATTGAATCCAGGGGCATTCTACCTCTGAGCCACACCCCTAGCCCTGTTTTATTTTTTTATTTTCAAACGGGGTTTCACTATGTTGCTGAGAGCCTCTTAAGTTGCTGAGACTGACTTTGAACCTGCCATTCTCCTGTCTCATCCTCCCAAGTACTGGGATGACAGGTATGCACCACCGTGCCTAACTTGGCATAGAGATCTTTAAGAAGCCAGGCTGTCAACCACAAAAAAAAAGGTATTGGGGGAAATTGATGAATGATTTAAAAATGTGCATTAGTTTACTAGGACTGCCATAACAAAATACCACAAACTGGGTGACTTAAACAAGAGAAAGCTACCGTTTCCTACTTTTGCAGGTCAGGAGTCTGAACTGGTGATGTTAGGGTCAGTGCCTTCTGAGAGCCATGGTGGGCGAGGGTCTCTGCTCCAGGTCTCTCTCCTGGGCTTGTAGTTGGGTTTCTCTTCATATGTCTGCCTTCATACGTCTGTCCAGATATCCCTGTCTTATGAGGATACTGGTCACATTGAATGAAGGGTCCACCCTTCAAACATGACCTCGTCATAACTAATTACACTTACAAATGACCCCGTTTCCATATAAGGTCACGTTCTGAAGCGCAGGAGAAGAGTTGTCATGTCAACATACAAGTTTTGAGGTTGACTATCATCCAGCCCATGACAAATCTCTAAGTGGTATTTCAAGTTTTAAAAATTAGGTATAGAGCCAGGCGTGGTGGCACATGCTTGTCATCCCAGTACTTGGGAGGCTGAGGCTGGAGGATCACAGGTTCACGGCCAGTCTCAGCTACTTAGTGAGGCCCTCCGCAACTTAGTGAGACCTTGTTTCAAAATAAAGAATAAAAAGTAGGGCTGGGGATGTAGTTTGGAGGTAGAATGCCCCTGGGTTCCATCCCCAGTACCACAATAAAAAGAAAAATTAGGTATAAAATATTCATATTGTAAATATTTTCAGATACATATCACCAAGCATTCTGTCATAAGAAGGATTAATAAAGTGTGTAGAAATATATGGAGAATATATAGAAATATATATAAATAATGTAAACCATAGAAGAAGGTATATGTGGAGTGATACGCCCTGCTGAATTTTCTTTCTTTTTTTTTTTTTTGGTACTGGAGATTGAACCCAGAGACAGTCTACCTCTGGCCTACACTCCCAGCCCTTTCCATTTTTTATTTTGCAACAAGGTCTCTCTAAGTTTCTGAGAGTTTCACCAAGTTCCTGAGGCTGTCCTCAAACCTGCGATCCTCCTGCCTCAGCCTCCCAAGTACTGGGATCATAGGCATGCTCTGTTGCACCTGGTCCTGGTGATTTTTGTAAGGCCATCCAAGGGAGCCTCTCCGCTATTCACCAAATAAAGTTCTTCTGGGTAAAATTATAAACTCAGATTTCACAGCAACTGTTCCTCAAATATATGGAGTCTTCCTTCAATATTTTCCAAAGGAAATTCCAATTTCCTTAATATCAGGAAAACTTGACACAATGTGTATGTTTGAAAATTAAAATATTTCTATACAAAGCAGTTCATCTTATGTCCTGGCTTGTCTTTTTTTTTTTTTGTGGTACTGGGGATTGAACCCAGGGGCATTCTACCTCCAAGCTACACCCCCAGCCCTATTTTTTATTCTTTATTTTGAAACAGGGTCTCACTAAGTTGCAGAGGGCCTCACTAAGTTAGCTGAGGCCGGTCGCGAACCCTGATCCTCCTGTCTCAGCCTCCCAAGTACAAGGATTGCAAGCGTGCACCACCACACCCGGCTCTGGCTTGGCTTTTGAGCTAGTGGGATTCTTCAGCTTCTAGATGTCGCTCTGTTTGTCTCAGGTCACACCTCAGGCATCCTGCGAGCACAGTTCCAGTGCAAGTCCCTCGGGGGTAGTAGTCACCACAGCACTCCACGGCCTGTGAAAATGGTGACTAACCAGGGGTCCTGTCTCCTTCAGCTTTAGGGTAAACCCTACACTTCAAAAGTCCTTGTACTTTTAGAACAAGACCAGAAACAGATTTACAGATAAAAAAATACAGGACACCCTCTCTCCTGTGATGCACAGATATGGTACCCACATTATACAAGAAATCCTAACGAGGAGTCTAGCACAAGTCCAGGCTACCACGAATTTAAGAAAAATCTCTGCATAGCAATCGGGCCTCAGCGCTAGGTGACACAGCTCCAAAACTTAACAATACATGACAGCTTGTGCCACTGTTTGCTCATTCTACAAACTTTTATTGAGCATGAGGGACAACACAGCACCACAACAGGATGGGTTGGAATTCCTGGGTGATGTGCACCTGACCCGAACAGTGGTCTCGCTCAACCACAAGAGGCGGAAAGAACATCTGGCAAAGGAGTCCCGCTCTTTCTCTACAGCTCTGTTTTAAATTAAAGGACCGATTCAGAAAAATAAAACAAAACCCCACAATAATCCTTTTTTTTTCGCCAACAGCCTGCCTCTCTTTATCCTTCCACTGAACAAAATGTTCAAGGGTGAAATCTGTCGCGGAGATAATGAGAGTGAAGGACGCGGCAGCAGGTGCTACCAGAAAAGAAGCGTGACGGCGTTACCTACGGCTTCCAGTTTCCCAAGGAGGGCTTTTCTGCCTGGTTAGGCAAGAAACTAACAGCAAAGGATGGGAGCACACGCTCTGCCAAGTTTAAAACTGTCTTGGAATATATTTCCTCAAGATTTTCAACAGAGTTCAAACCTTTTTCGTTTCTAAGGGGTTTTTAAAATTCATTTTCTACTGGGAAATTGGAATGTTTTGTAGAAAATGGACCATAGATAAAAAGAAAGTCTATAGATGGTTTCCATAATATACCTTAGACATAGATCATTTTAATCAATTAATTCATCAAATCTTTTCTTAATTGACAAATAAAAGTGTGTGTATATATATATATATATATATATATATATATACATATATATACATATATATATGAGGTTCCATGGGATATTTCTATGCATGTATACATTGTATGATGCTTTAATCAGGATCAGCATATCTACCCCCCAATTTGTGTTAAGAACATTCAAATCCTTTCTCTTAGATCTTTATTTGGGGGTGGGGGGTACTGGAGATTGAACCCATGGGCATTCTACCTCCAAGCTACACCCCCAGCCCTTTTTATATTTTTTACTTTGAAACAAGAATCTGGGATCCTCCTGTCTCAGCCACCCAAGTACTGGGATTCCAAGCGTGTGCCACCACACCCGACTCTTCTCGCTTTTTTTTTTAAACATTCAGCCCATTACCATGACCTAGCATCAGTCACTTTACTGCACAATAGAAGACCAGAACTTATTTCTCCTACTTAACTGTAACTTAGTACCTGCTCCCGCTCTAACAAATGACTACAAATTTAGTGATGAGAAAAACACTTGTTTTTTTCTCAGTTTCTGTTAGACAGAAGTTGTGGGTAGGGCTGAGTCTTGCTCCGGAGGCTCAGGGGACATTTCACTTCCAAGCTCATTCAAGTTGTTGGCAGGATTCACTTTGAAACACCCGGAGGGCTGAGCTCCTCCTCTCCTTGTTGGCTGTCAGCTAGGAGTCCCTCGCAGCTCCTCAGTGCACCTGCATCCCTCCTCGGCTGCCCACCCACCTCCAGACCACATCCCAGCCCGTACAGTGCTTCTAGCATCTCTTCCACACCTCTCTGCCTTTCCTTCTGCCACATCTGTCTTCTGTTTCCAGGTAGACAATATTCTCTCTTGTTGAGGGCTCGTGTGACTACACTGGGCCAACCCAAACAACCCAAAATAATTTCCCTATTTTAAAGTCCACAAACTTAATTACATCTGCAGAACCGCTTCTACCTTGTCATGTAACCTAGTCACAGGCTTTGCACATTAGTGTGGGCATTTTGCCTGCCACACACATAGCTATTTGAGCCAGTGGATAAGTGATATTTCCTTCAAAGTGGAAAAATTAAGTATAAAAACATTTTCATAATACGATGTTTTTCAGATACATAATTCTTTTTGTGTGTGTGACACTGGGAATTGAACTCAGGGGCGTTCTACCTTCCAGCTATACCCCCAGCCCTTCTTATTTTTTTGTTTTGAAACAGGGTCTTGCTATGTTGCTGAGGCTGTCCTCAAACCTGCAATCCTCCTGTCTCAGTCTCCCAAGTACTGGGATTACAGGCATGTGCCACCATGCTGGCTCAAATACATAATTCTAGAGTGTTCTAGGTCATGAGAAAAAAGCCATCAGTAAAGCCAACCCTCTTACTTTCAGTCAAGTTTTCACTCATAAAACTGGGCATAATTACTCCTCAACTGTCTTTGTATCAGTTACTCAGTCCACTGACGAACACGGAATGTGTCGGCCTCATTTTTGATGCTGATAGTGGCCGAGTGGCTCATCAGCGCTTGCTTTTCACTGGCCACCGTGCCTGGGCTCTGTGATAGATTACTTCACAGCGATTAATATGAAAGTGGGCTTTATGACATTTTTCCTGGTGATCTAGGACAGTAAATGTTAGAAGCAGTAACTGTAGCTGATATTCATTAAAGGTTATTCATGGAAAAACAGTGGATGAGGACAGTATTGTGACTGCATTTCACTCGGCACCTTGTACATTCATGACAGAGGAAGGAAAACAGAGTCTCTGTCCTGTTACTTGTTTTGCTGCCTCCAGGATTAGCATGCCATGCTACTACAGAAGGTTCTATCCCCAGACCTCTGAAACTCTAAGAATTAAGCAATCGAGTAATAAGTAACACTGTGCCACGCTGTAAGTGTCCGTTGTTGCTAGTAAATTACCAGTACCCTATGGGTTACAAACATGTGTGCTTCTGAGTGTTGTCTGAGACCATGAAACGGGCTTAAATATGTTCGCATATTGTCAAGAAATTCATTAACCTTTTCTGTCTTCAAATAGAACTGTGGGAAGCACTCCTCCATATTAGAAACCGTGGGAACCGATATAAATTGGATCACTTGGATATTTAGGTTTCTAGTTTCTTGTCATATTGAAAAATAAGTTGCACCACAGGATTTCCAATATCTACCTCTCTCCACTTGCTGCAGAAGGCATTTTGATCCATAATTAAATTTGTGCTCTTTCTTGCTACAAGAATTGAAATATCCTACAGTGTTTTATAAGAAGTTTTGACATTATCTTCCCATTTAGAACCATGTTGTGACTGCTCACAATTTTCCTTTTAAAAGGGCATGGAAAATACGTCACACCCTAATTGAGGTGCTGCCTAATCAGGCAAAAATCAAATCTCGTTTAGCCAAACTGAAGCTTCAGGTGACTCTGCATGCATAAATGAACTAAGTCACCTCCAACTATAACACAATGAGGAAATATATTTTGTTCTACTACAAATATTTCTAATTATGAAAGTTGTTTCATCTCCTTCTCCTCTTCCTTCTCTTCTTCCCTTTTCAAGAGTGAAAAGAGCCGGGCGTGGTGGTGCACGCTTGTAATCCCAGTACTTTGGGAGGCGGAGACCGGAGGATCTGGGTTCGTGGCCAGCCTCAGCTTTCTCTTTCTCTCTCTCTCCCTGTCTGTCTGTCTGTCTGTCTCTCTCTCTCTCTCTCTCTCTCTCTCTCCTTAGTGAGGCCCTCCACAACTTCGTGAGACCCGGTTT